>AWUE01022441.1:0-13061 GCA_001974825.2 Corchorus olitorius
AGAGAGTATCTTTACCTTGGTGGCATGTTTTCATCTGGTGCGTCCATCCTTTTCTAATTGCATCTTCCTTCTGCTATCTTTGGTGGTTCCCTAGCCCTCTTCATGTTTGAGGCAAGGATTGATAATTCAATATTTTCTGTGTTCCTTTAGCATTTGAAAAGCTGCTGCTCACATTCTTCTTCGCCCTTAACTGTTCTTACAGGTGCACTTCGGGCTTTAGTGCTTGTGGGCTACATGGTAGTGGACGCACAGGAGATCATTGAGAAGGCACACTTGCGTGGCATGGACCATGTGAAGCATGCTTTGTACCTTTTCACTGATTTTGTTGATGTATTTGTCCGCATTCTGATTATCATGGTTAGTAAGCTTGAATCTTTAGTAGGCTTTCTTATATTCTTCTGCGAATTTCTTTGTTTTTAGTATGTTTTTAAAGTTTTCAATTGTGATAGCTTACTTCCTTTAATTTGTTTAAACTTTAAAGCTTTGTTGAATGAAAGAAAAAGGAATTACTGGATAATTCTTGCCACTTGGGAGTTTTTTTTTATTGTCAAATATTTACAAGTGGACTAAATTAAATGCGAAGTGTTTGTTTACCTTGGTGGTTTTTTATTATTTTATTCTATTTATTTTTATTAAAGGCGAAATATAAGACAACATTTTGCGACTCATCTCACTTGTGCTTTAAGAGTCTTTTTGGTTACTTCTTGCAGGTTCATGAAGATTCGGAATTGGTGCAAATTATTGCAGCCATAGATGCTTCTGCCTCACTCTTTGGCGTTTATGATGGTCGTGGAAGCAAGACTTGGATGGTACGGGTACTTTTTGTGATGATTGTATTGAGTCCTTATCTTGGTTTTCATTTGAGTTATATGCACTCCATTCCTAATTGTGTTTTTTTTCTTTTTTCTTTTGCCTCTAATTCATTTGCACTTTTTTTTTAATTTTTTTTTTAAAAAATAGAATTTGAACCAACTTAATAATCTTTAAGCCTTTTCTCCGCAGATGATTCTTTTGAGATGTTTAGGGGATTCACTTTGTATGGGTGAATGCTTAGGGAATTGAAAACTTTTTCTCTCTTTAAAGGGTTCTTATTTAGTAACTTCATAATATGTTTGTTTCATTTGTTTACTGAAATTATTAAGTTGAAGTTGATGTTTTCAGTTATATTTGACGGGTTTGGGTTATTTTATTCTCTTTAAATTGAATGTGGCCCTGATGAAAGGCACATAGTTGGTGAATTGACTTGGCATGAAATTTGCTGTTGCGTTACTTCTATCAATTTTATGTTCTTAATTCGAATAGCCTATAGCCAAATAGCAATATGCTTATCATGTGCTGATGTGTCTTATTCAAGATTGCTATCCTTGCTATTGTTTTAGGACGTTGAATTGGAGCTAAGATGTTTGCAATTTAATTACCTTTCATTTTGTTAACCTTCTCTTAAAAACCGATATGCAATGTTCAGGAGTGAAAGCAACCTGGTTTCTTAACCTCTGCAACCTGAACTTGGGAGCGCGGATATCTTGGAGGATCTGCAATTGAAATAGGTCATATTTTACTCGAGCTAAGCAGGTATGTGTCATATTGATTTTATCTTTTAGATGTTGTCTCATCTCAGTTGTGTTTTAAGACTCTTTTGATTACTTCTGCAGCTATGTGCATATTTGGAATTGGTTCAATTTCTGCAACCACAGATGTGTGCAGATACTGCATCATTAGTCTGCATTTCTTCCGATGCATTAGCTATTTCACGGAGACACACCCAGAGAGGGAGTCAAGAAGAAGGGAAACCGACGATGGTGTCTTTGAAACTTCAGAAGCGGCTCGCTTAGAGCGTTCTCAAGTGCTGTTGTGGCAAGGTCTAGCTCGCCCTAATAATGACATCTCCATGGCCGAATAAGTTATTTCTCTCTATTTTTTTCTCCTCCTTGCTCATTTCATTTGTAAATATAAATAAATTTATATATGTTAAATCATTTGGAATATAGTCGTTGTTGTTAGTGTTCATCTTTGATTGTTTGGGACTTGATTCGTTTCTTCGAAAACATAGTGGAAGAAATGATAGATTTGGGATCTGAACTTCTACGTACCCTTAGCTAGTAAAGACAGTAGCTAAGTAATCAGTGCCAATTCCGTGAAATAAGTTAAAGAGCTCTTGCGGATCTTTGGCTGGGTCTTGTCCAATTTTTGATCCAATGAATCTTTAATTGAATTCATCCAAGTGCACACTCTGAAGTAGCTTCAAACTTTTTTATATTTAGCTTTAAATCAAGATGTTAGTTTTTAATTTTTCTTTTTCATTCTTTTGATGTGTCTGCTAATGCTTGGATGATTGTTTGCAGGGCAGAACATCAGGAAACTGGTGTGAGACGGTTTTTTTATCATCAGGAAGCCTACGAAGATTCACTTCCGTTCTCATGCACACAGAATGAAGGAGGCCAAGAGGAAAGGTCTGACATTCTGGCTATGGTATGATAAATCAACACTTCAGTAGTCAATATGCAATGATTGGATGCATTATTGGGTTCCCTTCTTCCTCAAAGTCGACTGGCAATAACCATGTCACCTAAATATTTTCAGGTAAGAGAGAACGGTACCAGGGAGGCAAGTTTGCCTACTAAGATCCTCTGGATGAGAGAATTGTGTCTATTAAGGTGCCTGTTTTATAAGCAGATGGAGTCAGAGAAGATTGACAAGCACATGTACATGAAGTTTAAGGGTAATGTGTTCAAGAACAAGCGTGTCTTGATGGAAAGCGTCAACAAGTCTACAGCGGAGAAGGCAAGAGAGAAGACACTTGCTGATCAGTTCGAGGCCAAGCATGCTAAGAACAAGCCAAGCGCGGAGAGAAAGCAGGCCAGAATGGAGAAACACCTTGCTCAGGTAATATAAACATCTGAGCCGATTAATATGTTATAATGGGAAAATAACTTCAATGTTGTCTGAAGTTCCATGTGGTAGTCCGTTGCCTTTTGCTTTTCTTGTATTCAATGTATTCAATATATGTATGTGAAGTTCCAAGTGAAGGCAATTTTAGATGATATGACTTTTCAATATATCTCTTTCCTGTCCTTTCCTTCCTTCCCTATTTCAATGTATGCTTTCTGAATACCTCTTAATATGATTTTTATATTTGGTGAGTTTGGTGACTTTTGTTTTTAGTATTCTACATGGTTTGCTTGAATATGTCAAAACTTCTTTGTTTGTTTATGTTCAATTTTGTAATATGCCTAAGCTTTTAGTTTTTAGAGAAAGATACTGGTTTGATTGAATAAAATTCAGGTTCAGGTAACTTCTTGTAGCTGTGTGCAACTACAGATATATTGCTTCTCATCTCACTGTTCACGTTAGTCTTGCATTTTTTTAGATGCAACCACAGTGTCTTTCTTAGAAGGTTGTTCGAAAATCTATATGCATCATTCTGATGTCTGGAACATTTCTTTTATTAGAATCATCCCTGAAGGGATATCCGAGCGGAAGGAATTATTAGAGGTGTTGGGTTTGGGATATAATAATTGCAGTGGACCTCTTTCCCCCAAACTTGGCAACAATTTGTCACCAAAGGTTTTCAATTTCTGGAGCTTTTCTCTCTTGCACCTTAGGTAGGGCAGTTTTTCATTTCTTTTTTGGGGCAGTTTTTCTAAGCTTTAGAAGAATTGATAAGTAAATGTTGTGTTTGAGCTATTGAAGTATGGCTTATTATAAATGTTTACATGGGGTGCTTTCCAATACATTCTTTTTTCCCTAACAGAAAGAGCACGCTACGGTTGAAACCAAGGATGTTGGGTGAATCATACCAATTATCGAGGTAGCTTTTAAAACCTTTATTTTTAAAATTGACCTCATTACTTTGAACTAAATTGAATTGAAGTAGTTTTTGTTTTGTTTTTCTGTCATGAATGTTCCTTTTGTGTTCACTTTTAGCTTTTCTTGGGTTCTTTCAAATGCAATTTATTCCCTGTTCTTTCTCTTTAAATGCATCTAAAGCAGTATAAAATGACATAAGGTGATGGATCATGTTTTGAGTAAGATTAACTTCATTTGCTATGATTAATTTAACATCTTTAAATGCATTGAACTTGAAAGTTTGCTTAGTACATAATGGTTCCCTGCATTGTTCATTCTTTTATATTTTGATGTGTTGAGTGTTGTTTGTGATTGAATGGAGGTGTATGTGATGGAATTTATATTCGTTCATTGATATTATTCATCTAAAATATTATGATTACAGTATTATTTTCTAGAATCTTTTAATTTTAAGTAATTCAATGAACAATAGTATGAAGTTAGCAGAGGCTAGGGTGCCTTTGCTCATGAATCTCATATTTTCGTCTGTGGTTTGTGGTGTGAGAATTTAGTTTATGTTCCAAATGCCCTTTCATGATGTCTTTTGGCATTTACGAGGTCTCATATTTTTGGTGTTTTCCGTAGGAAAAATTAAACATTCATATGAGCTTTCAGTTCTTGCATAATTCCTGTTACCAGATCATGGTTGTATTACTTTGTTTCTCAGCTTATATTTTTTTGACATTTTACAAGATCTTGATGGAGCTTATTTTGGAACAACATTTTCAGATCTATTTCTGATGGCATATTTATACCCTATTTTTATACAGATTCCAGCTTGGACTAGCTCAGCAGCCCCAAATTTGGATGAACAGAAACATGATCAGGTTTGTCTCTTATATTTATATCCTTATCAAACTTTCTGTACACATCATCTTTTCTTTTTCTTCTAATAAATTTAGTATAAAGATATAGTTGATCACTGTACCTTTTGATTGTCCCTTCATCATGTAATTTACTTCAAGAACCATGAAATGTTACACTGTGTAAAAGTAGAAGATTGCTTATGGTTACATTTCCAAATATTAAGAGACAGAACAGCCTGTAAACCTTTGTAAAATATGAACTTGACATCTGTGTGTGTTTCTTAATTGCTGGTCTTTTATTTTAATAACTATGGTACATATTATCCAGCGCCCAAGGTCAAAAAGGATGTACAAGCCTCTATGGCATGCATGCCAGACGCAAAAGCCACCTCTTCTTTGTATGCCTATGCAAATGCTCTTTCATCAAAAGCCCCAACTACTCTCCATCAAAATCTGTTTCGTCAATTTGCTACAGATGGAGAATAGTTCTTATTTTGGTGCATCTAGATACAACACTGAGTGCCTTTCTCTCTATATTCCGTTTTTTTGTCTTGTCATCACCTTTGCCTCTGCACTGGCCAAGATAATAATGCAAGACTAGTTGACGTGGACATGATAAGCATGATAAGTAGTGACAACCGCCATGTGGTACAGTGGATTTGTATTCCTTTCATAAGTGACATCCATCATGTTTATATTTCCTTACCCTTTGCTAGTTGTCCATTGTTCTTATGGTTCTCATGTGTGGTAGGTTGAACAAGCCTGATCTGCTCTATCTACTCTTGCTCGAGATGTTTCTGTGGCCATGGAGTTGATGAAATTTGACATCATGCAACCCATTGAAGTCTCATGCCCCAGAAGAAATGGTTTCCACGCTGCAGGTTGTTGTTACATTGGCCTTTGTGTCTGATATCGTTGCTCAGAATATGCTAAACAAGGATGTGTTGAGATCATTATAAATGCTATGTGCCCATAA
The DNA here is from genome assembly GCA_001974825.2 of Corchorus olitorius. Lineage (NCBI taxonomy): Eukaryota > Viridiplantae > Streptophyta > Magnoliopsida > Malvales > Malvaceae > Corchorus > Corchorus olitorius. The sequence goes on from AWUE01022441.1 coordinate 5,629, forward strand.
AAACCCAGAGGTACCTTCCTGGTCTTAATTGATAATTTGTATTTGTACTGAATAGTTACGTGTAATTAAACCTTTTTTATCTACTCACATGGTATTCTTATTGTTCTTGCTTAAATAAGGTTTTTATTTTAGAATATTTAAGCTTTTTAACCTTTAATTTGTTTTACCTTTGCTATAGATGTATACTGCTGGCAAGATGGTGCTATAGTGGCAAACAATCCAAGTATCTTTACCATAAGAGAAGCACAACTTTTGGTGCCTGATACAAAAATTGACTGACTAGTTTCAATTAGTTGTGGCTCCTTAACCTACAAAGGTAACTTGGGTTTTTTCTTTCTTCTTTGTGTGTGTCACCATTTTACATGGGTATTCATGTAGTACAACAGGAAATTATGTCCAAGTTTGATACATTTCTAATCAATTCAGATATTATAAGTTATTTGAGGATTAAATTTAGAGATTTTAACTTTCTTAAGGTATCCTTTCATTGCTGATCTTATTAGGTTTACGGTTCATTCTACATGCCATAGATTTACCTGAGTATTTCTTCTATTGTAGGAAAGAAAAGGTGGCTGGCGTTATGTTGATACAGGGCAAGTGCTTATTGAGAGTGCATGCTCTGTGGATCGAGTAGAAGAAGCTTTGAGTAAACTGTTACCTGTGCTCCCTGAGATAGAATATTTTCGGTTTAATCCAGGTATAAATTAACTAGCTTTCATCTAACCCCCTTCTAATGTAATCCTTGTGGAAATCTCTTTTGTGATAACTAAACTCTTTCATTTAACCACCTTCAAGCAGTGTACTTCCAGCTCATAGAGGCTGATGTACTTCCAGCTCCGTTCATGAAGCTACCTTTAACTTATGGTCATGTAAGAACAAGAATTGCACTGATTTATGTGTTTCAATATTTGAACCTTTTGTTAGTTTTGTTTAATAGAAGTATTTTTCCTTTTCTACGCAGGGATCTTCAAGGAACTGCAATTGCCTTTCTCCTGCTTATGGGCTTAGTTGGAGCCACGCATGTATGTCTCTTTTAATGATCTGGCTTTATAGATATCGATCTCTTCTCACTCGCGCATCAAGACTGTTTTGGTTATATCACATCTCTTTTCACTCATGCAGCTGTGTGCAGGTTCAGAATTTCTGTTCAATTACTACAACTGCAGATGTATGCAGATATTGCGTCGTCTCACCATGCATGGTTAGCCCTGCACTATTTTACGTGCATCCAGCTTTGTTCAGACCTGATACATGGATCTTACTCAGTTTGAATACAGTGCAGGGTAAAGCTTTGTTTGAAATCCAAATAGGAGCATTCAGCAATGACAAATCCAAAGTCTCCTTGATCTCCTTCAGATTTTCACCATCTGGATCGTCCTAAGCAATCCAACAGCCCTCAAATCAGAATATTACAGCCACTTAATCCTCTGTTTTTTTCATTTTTTTTAGGGCCTGTAAAAACAGAATCTTTTCTTATTTAAACTATTATAATGTTGTGCTGGGTGCTCTGTGATTTTTTTTGCCATTTGTTGACTGTTATGAATCATGTTGCCATTGCATTGATTTGCTTGCTGTGATTTTCCTTTTTCTGCTACGATGGTTTCTTGATAGTGTTTCTTCTCGTCTGCAGTTGTATTCCCATTGGAGCTGAGTTTATCCCTGTGGCAGCTGGGATTGCCTTCAAATTTGCTTGCTGTGAGTATCCTTTTTCTGTTTTGATGGTTTCTAGATAATGTTCTTCTCCTCTGCAGTTGTCTCTCCATTGGAGCTGAGCATATCCTTGTGGCAGCAAGGATTGCCTTCCTGTCTCGAGATATCCCTGTGGGTATTGGTGAATGGTACTTCGAATGGGGTTACATTGAGGGCCAATGTGAATTAAGGCAAGTTCAATGTGAATTGGGAAAGTTGAATGTGAATAAGGCAAGTTCAATGTGAATTGGGAAAGTTGAATGTGAATAAGGCAAGTTCAATGTGAATTGGGAAAGTTGAATGTGAATAAGGCAAGTTCAATGTGAATTGGGAAATTTGAATGTGAATCAAGGCAAGTTCAATGTCAATTGGGAATGTTGAATGTGATTAAGGCAAGTTCAATGTCAATTGGAAAATTTGAATGTGAATCAAGGCAAGTTCAATGTCAATTGGAAAATTTGAATGTGAATCAAGGCAAGTTCAATGTCAATTGGGAAAGTTTTATGTGAATGCGCTGCGTAACCCCATTTGAAGTGGCAAATGTCCAGCCGAATATGGGTAAGTGATCTTATGTAGGATTGCTTTGGGATTCTTGCTTTGTTTTCATGCTCAAAATGTTGTTGATGTTCTAATGCAATGAACTTGGAACAGGATATCTCAAGGAGTTGGAAAGGTGGAAAGATTGCTTGCGCTGGTCTTTTAATGGTAAGCATCGATTTTAAATATGTTTATTTTGTTTCGTGTGTTTGTATTTCAGTTTGTGATGCTTCTTTCTAATGTGCTTATATTAGTTTTATGTTATGTGATGAATTTTATCATTTATGAATGCATGATTTCCACCTTAGGTTAGTAATGGACCTAATCCTCACTCATTCTCTTTAGAAAATGAGTGCGGGACATCTCCATCCCAATAAATTTGCCAAATTGTTTGCTGTTTGTGATTGGCTGGAGATGTAATAGTATTGGTATTTTGAGATGCTCATGGTGTGCATTCTCTGTTTATATTATAGCCGATTGTTTGTTGTTTCCAAGGTAATTATATGGATATAATAGTGGTGCGGCATTCCTATTTAGTATTGTTGTGTAATTTATTAGTAGATGCTATGTATTAGGAATTACTACTGTGTGAAATTGGTTGTAATTTTGGTTTCCAAGCCTTGTAAAGGAATGTGTTTCGCATCACTATTGTTGAAATATAGTTATCTTGGCATGAAGCACTCAAAATACCAAACAAAGAGAAGAGTCTGATGCTGACACTCTCTACATTAGATATGATATGGCTTTTATGATCTTATTTCTATTGACTAATTATTAGTCTTCTTACCAACCAGATTTTAGATCTCTACTAATTGTAAGGGTAAATGATCTTCCTTTCCCAAGTATTCTCTTATTTTACACAGGCTTCCGAGGCATTTTATATTTCATAGACATTTTGAAAAACGTGGACATATCTCTTAGGTTGTCCTTTCAAAATGACGAATAAAAAGTCGGTCAATTTAACGAGTTTTCATCCCCTTGAAGTCACTACTTTCTGATTTACCAACCTTTTTATTCTTCATTTTAAAATAACATAGGGTAATATGAAACTTTTCTATTTGAACATTTTAACTTTTTCTGGTCTTTTATTTATTTATTTTCAAAAATTATGAACTTTTGCAAACGCCATGCAATTTTTGTGCTTACTCCTGGGGTTCATTTAAGCACTACAATTCAATTTTCCACCCGTTTTATAAAGCAATTAATTCCTTTTGTACTTGTTTTAAAAGAAAAAGAAAGAAAAAGAAAGAGCTTTTAACAAATTTATATTACGAACTTAAGGATCTTTGTTTAGCAAATGTTATTTTGTTAATATTTTTAGAAAACGTTTCAAGTAATTTATATGGAAAAATCATGCCGAAACATCTATGTTTTGGAGTTTTTCTATCGTTCCTAAACCAGGTCCATAATCATGCTGAAACATCTATGTTCTTTTTTTTTTGGCACAGTTGGACCGTAATCGTAATTTCAATCCAGTCTTGGCGCCAAAATCGTGTACTAACCATCATAGTTTTTTACTAAAAATACGTTCTGGGCCCTGATACAGTTTTGTATAATTTTTGACGTCAAGACTCGTTGAAATATATATATATATATATTCATCTAACCAAATTTCAGTCACATTGGATTTACGGATTTGTTTTTATGAACATCAGAATTTTGTTTCGTTTTTTTAAGAAATTAATTCAAAAAAATAGGAAAAACAATATTAGAAGCGTGAAAAGCCTTTTAATTTTTATGAGATTGAATTATATACTTTTTACGACTATTGTGTCAAAAAATTGAGGAAAAATTTCTCGACTCAGATTTTGCAAAATTTTAACTGAAATCGTGTACGTCACAATTTTTGGCTAAAAACACGTTCCGGGCCCAGACACAGTTTTGCATAATTTTAGGCGAGAAGACTCGTTGAAATATATATATATATATATATATTCATCAAACCAAATCTCAGCCACAATTGATTTAAAGAAATTTTTACGAGCAACATAATCTTGTTTCGATTTTTATTAGAAATTAATTAAAAAAATAGGGAAAACGATATTAGAAGCGTGAAAAGCCTTTTAATCTTTTTGGCATTGAAATATATACTTTTTCCGACTATTGTGTGAAAAATTGAGGAAAAATTTTTCGGCTCAATTTTTGCAAAATTTTAGCCGAAATCACGGTTTTTGGCAAAAAAAGGTGTTCCGGGGCCCCGGCTCAGTTTTGCATGATTTTTGGCGCCAAGACTCTTTGAAATATCTATATTTATCAAACCAAATCTCAGCAGCCAAATTCGTGTAACCATCACAGTTTTGACAAAAAACACGTTCCGGGCCCTGATACAGTTTTGCATAATTTTTGGCGCCAAGACACGTTGAAATATATATATATATATATATATATATATATTCATCTAACCAAATCTCAGTCGCATTGGATTTACGGATTTGTTTTTACGAACATCAGAATCTTGTTTCGTTTTTTACTAGAAATTAATTCAAAAAAATAGGAAAAATAATATTAGAAGCGTGAAAAGGCTTTTAATCTTTTTGGCATTGAATTATATACTTTTTACGACTATTATGTCAAAAAATTGAGGAAAAATTTTTCCGCTCAGTTTTTGCAAAAATTTTAGCTTAAATCGTGTACTATCCATCACAATTTTTGGCTAAAAATGTGTTCCGGGCCCCGGTTCAGTTTTAGATTATTTTCGGTTCCAAGACTCCTTGAAATATCTATATTTATCAAATCAAATCTCAACCACAATTGATTTATAGACTTGTTTTTACGAGGATCAGAATCTTGTTTCGATTTCTATTAGAAATTAATACAAAAAAATAGGAAAAACGATATTAAAAGCGTGAAAAGCCTTTTAATCTTTTTGGGATCGAATTATATAATTTTTACAAATATTGTGTCAAAAAATTAAGTAAAAATTTTTCCGGCTCAGTTTTTGCAAAATTTTAGCCGAAATCGTGTGCTAACCATCACAGTTTTTGGCTAAAAGCACGTTCCGGGCCCATACACAGTTTTGCATAATTTTTGGCGCCAAGACTCGTTGAAGTATATATGTTCATATAACCAAATCTCAGTCACAATGGATTTAAGGATTTCTTTTTTACGAGCATCAGAATCTTGTTTCGTTTTTCATTAGAAATTAATTCGAAAAAATAGGAAAAACAATATTAGAAGCGTGAAAAGCCTTTTAATTTTTATGACATTGAATTATATACTTTTTACAGTATTTTTACGAGCAACAGAATCTTGTTTCCATTTTTATTAGAAATTAATTTAAAAAAATAGGAAAAAAGATATTAGAAGTGTGAAAAGGCTTTTAATCTTTTTGGCATTGAATTATATACTTTTTCCGACTATTGTGTGAAAAAAATTGAGGAAAAATTTTTCGGCTCAATTTTTGTAAAATTTTAGCTGAAATCGTGTACTATCCATCACGGGTTTTGGCCAAAAAGGTGTTCCGGGGCCCGGCTCAGTTTTGCATGATTTTTGGCGCCAAGACTCCTTGAAATATCTATATTTATCAAACCAAATCTCAGCCACAATTAATTTAAAGACGTGTTTTTACGAGCATCGGAATCTTGTTTCGATTTCTATAGAAATTATTTAAAAAAAATAGGAAAAACCATATTAGAAGCGTGAAAAGCCTTTTAATCTTTTTGGCATTGAATTATATAATTTTTACGACTATTGTGTGAAAAATTTGAGGAAAAAATTTTCGACTCAGTTTTTGCAAAATTTTAGTCAAATTCGTGTACTAACTATCACAGTTTTTGACAAAAAATACGTTCCGGGCCCTGATACAATTTTGCATAATTTATGGCGCCAAGACACGTTGAAATATATATATATATTCATCTAACCAAATCTCAGTCACATTGGATTTACGGATTTGTTTTTACGAACATCAGAATCTTGTTTCGTTTTTTACTAGAAATTAATTCAAATACATAGGAAAAATAATATTAGAAGCGTGAGAACTGAAAAGGCTTTTAGTCTTTTTGGCATTGAATTATATACTTTTTACGACTATTATGTCAAAAAATTGAGGAAAACTTTTTCCGCTCAGTTTTTGCAAAAGTTTTAGCTTAAATCGTGTACTATCCATCACAATTTTTGGCTAAAAATGTGTTCCGGGGCCCCGGTTCAGTTTTAGATTATTTTCGGCGCCAAGACTCCTTGAAATATCTTTATTTATTAAACCAAATCTCAACCACAATTGATTTATAGACTTGTTTTTACGAGGATCGGAATCTTGTTTCGATTTCTATTAGAAATTAATTAAAAAAAATAGGAAAAACGATATTAGAAGCGTGAAAAGCCTTTTAATCTTTTTGGCATTGAATTATATACTTTTTCCGACTATTGTGTGAAAAAATTGAGGAAAAATTTTTCGACTCAATTTTTGCAAAATTATTGCTGAAATCGTGTACTATCCATCACGGTTTTTGGCAAAAAAAGGTGTTCCGGGGCCCCGGCTCAGTTTTGCATGATTTTTGGCCCCAAGACTCTTTGAAATATCTATATTTATCTATCACGGTTTTTGGCAAAAAAGGTGTTCCGGGGCCCCGGTTCAGTTTTGCATGATTTTTAATGCCAAGACTCTTTGAAATATCTATATTTATCAAACCAAATCTCAGCCACAATTGATTTAAAGACGTGTTTTTACGAGCATCGGAATCTTGTTTCGATTTCTACTAGAAATTAATTTAAAAAAATAGGGAAAACGATATTAGAAGCGTGAAAAGCCTTTTAATCTTTTTGGCATTGATTTATATACTTTTTCCGACTATTGTGTGAAAAAATTGAGGAAAAATTTTTCGGCTCAATTTTTGCAAAATTTTTGCCGAAATCGTGTACTATCCATCACGGTTTTTGGCAAAAAAGGTGTTCCGGGGCCCGCTCAGTTTTGCATGATTTTTGGCCCCAAGACTCTTTGAAATTTCTATATTTATCAAACCAAATCTCAGCCACAATTGATTTAAAGACGTGTTTTTACGAGCATCGGAATCTTGTTTCGATTTCTATTAGATATTTATTAAAAAAAATAGGAAAAACGATATTAGAAGCGTGAAAAGCCTTTTAATCTTTTTGGCATTGAATTATATACTTTTCCCGACTATTGTGTGAAAAAATTGAGGAAAAATTTTTCGGCTCAATTTTTGCAAAATTTTTGCCGAAATCGTGTACTATCCATCACGGTTTTT
>AWUE01022442.1:0-112913 GCA_001974825.2 Corchorus olitorius
CTTTTTGGCATTGAATTATATAATTTTTACGACTATTATGTGAAAAAATTGAGGAAAAATTTTTCGACTCAGTTTTTGTGAAATTTTAGCCAAATTCGTGTACTAACCATCACAGTTTTTGACAAAAAAATACGTTCCAGGCCCTGATACAGTTTTGCATGATTTTTGGCGCCAAGACTCTTTGAAATATATATATATTCATCTAACCAAATCTCAGTCACATTGGATTTACGGATTTGTTTTTACGAACATCGGAATCTTGTTTCGTTTTTTACTAGAAATTAATTCAAAAAAATAGAAAAAATAATTTTAGAAGCGTGAAAAGGCTTTTAATCTTTTTGACATTGAATTATGTACTTTCCATGTCCAATCCTCCCATAGTAGCAATTGCTTCCCATGAGGCAACAAACCCAAAGTTAAAATTCCTCTATGGTTTTTATTCTGCAAAAATCTTTTATAAATCTAAGCATCTAATGCCCCTTCTTACCATTTTTTCTTTTAAATACATGCTGTGAAATCCCGTTAAACGTTATGTTTATGGAGGTTTTTTAGGGCCTATTTTTGGCAAAGTTTGGACATTTTGGGCTATGATGGGCCTTCAAAACATATTGTTAAAAATCACGGGATGGGCTCTGATTACGCCTCGGGCCTCATTTCGAGTTTACAACTGAAGACACTTAAAATCAGCCTAAGTTGGGTTAAGTTTTAGAGTATAATTGGGCCTACTCGAATGAAATTGAGCCGGATTGTGACCGATCATTGCCCTATGATTAACACGGTGAATTTTGACCAAACTAGATACATTTGGAAAAAGATGAAATGGCAATTTATGCCAAAAATCTACTCTGTAATATTAGTAACAAATTAAACTCATGATATCGGTCTAAGTGTTTTGATTTGGGATGATCCTCCAGTGCAAATTCTTCCATTGTTGCAGGAAGATAGGACCGGAATTGGCACCTTGCGATCTTAGTCGCTAGCTTTTTACTTTAGATGTTCTTTTGTAGCAAAAAAAAAAACTAAAATTTGTAACAAAATTATAATTGATTTAGAGTACTAAAAGCCAACCTCAAATAAAGTAAAAGTCTTTGACTTCTTCATAATACGGATTTTAGAATTTGACTATAATATACTTCAGAAAACAATTTCAATTTGAGATAAATATACTTTAATTTGGAAAACGAAATAGGCTGGATCTGGATTGAAATTACGATGAAAGGTGGTGCCGGACAAAAATTGCTCAGTAGTTTGCAATAAGCCGAAAGTCAAATAGTAAAAGATAGTTATTTTCAATTTGAGATAAATATATATACCTACATTTGGAAAACGAAAAAGGGTGAATTTGGATTAAAATTACGGCTACTATGGTAAATATGTACTTATATAATCTACTAACAGTGAAAGTGGTGCCAAGAATGGACAAAAATTGCTTAGTAGCTTACAATAAGCCGAAAATCAAATAGCAAGACAGTTATAAATAACTATAGAAGATTATAAAATAGAAAACGACAAATAGAAATATTACCATAAATAGACCATAATTCAAAAACCATGTTTCAAAGATGCCTAATTATTAAAACAAATCAATTAGGTATCAGCCAAAAACATAAATAGACATGCTATGATCATATCAGCAACCACAACCATTTCATATGATTTGTAAGGTAGAAGAGTCCCATTAGACTCCTCTTTATTGGTATTTTGAGTGCTTCATGCCAAGGTAACTTTATACTTCTATACTAGTGATGCATAAACACATTTCTTTACAAGGCTTGGCTCTCAAAATATAATAATTACAGACCAAATTTACAATGAAGAAAAGAATTTCCTAATACATCATATCTACTAATAAATTATACAACCATAAATGGGAATGCTGCACCACTATTATATCCATATAAATTTACCTTGGAACAACAATCCAATTACTATAAACAAACAATGCACTCCGTGAGCATCTCAAAATACCAATAATATCATTGTATCTCCATCCAATCACAAACAAACAACACACAATTTGTGGTAATTTATTGGAAAGGAGATACATCCCACAACTCAATCTTCTATGAGAGAGAGTGGGGATTAGGCCTCTAATCATAAAAACCTATGGTGAAACATGTATTCAAGAATCACAAAACCACCAATGAATACACACGACAACATGATTCACACACACATATATAAGCATAATTTTAAGCTTATTATTAGCCACATGCAATGCAATATTCACAAAAGCAAAACACTTTAATTAATCGTAAAGATTGAAAAATCTAAGAATATCGTAAACTTACTTCATTTTTAGCTGGCTGCTGGCCCTTTACAACCTCTAATGGACATGGAGATACTTAACAAGAGAGACAACACGCGAAGACACGAAGATACACGAGAAGACATAGCCTCCACAGTGAGGCGAGGCCAGACACGAAGGTACACAAGAAGAAAACAATACACATGAAGACATAGCCTCCGCAGTGAGGCGAGGCCAGACACGAAGATACACGAGAAGACATAGCCTCCACAGTGAGGAGAGGCCAGACACGAAGGTACACGAGAAGACACACGAAGACATAGCCTCCGCAGTGAGGCGAGGCCAGACACGAAGATACACGAGAAGAGCCTCCGCAGTGAGGCGAGGCCAGACACGAAGATACACGAGAAGACATAGCCTCCGCAGTGAGGCGAGGCCAGACACGAAGGTACACGAGAAGACACACAAAGACATAGCCTCCGCAGTGAGGCGAGGCCAGACACGAAGGTACACGAGAAGACACACGAAGACATAGCCTCCGCAGTGAGGCGAGGCCAGACACGAAGGTAAACGAGAAGACACGGTGGTGCTCCATACCCCATCAACATTATACGGTTTTCATCCACTTGAGTTTCAAATTAAATTCAAACAAAATTCAAATATCCAAGAAACTAAGAAACCTGATCAATATCTGAACGAAGCATTTAACTTAGTGTGTAAAAGCTGGCCATGTTCAAATGACCATACTTTCTTCTAAAACGAATTTGCCATATGCAAGTGGTGGAAATGCAAAAGGCAAAGGACTACATGGATCATCAGACAACAGTAGAGATTCATTTTCCCTTAACAATACCAACATATTAATCGGGTCAGATGTTTATATTACCTGAGCAAGGAACACCTGCCTTCTGACCTGCTTTCTCTCCCTGCTTTGCCTTGTTCTTAGCATGCTTGGCCTCAAACTGATCAGAAAATGTCTTCTCTCTTGCCTTCTCAGCTTTGCACTAGCGGATGCTTTCCATCAAGACACGCTTGATCTTGAACACATTACCCTTAACCTTCATGCACATGCCATGGTACATGTGCTTGTCAATCTTCTTTGATTCCCTGTACTTAAAAAGCAGGCGCCTTAATACACGCATTCTCCTCATCCAGAGAATCTTAGTTGGCAACCTAGCCCCCAGTACCCTTACCTGAAAATATTTAAATGACAATGTTATTGCCAGTTGACTTTAAGGAACAAGGGAACCCAATAACGCATCCAATCATTGCATATATACTACTGACTTTTTATTTATTACCCTTTCTCTTGGCCTCTTTTATTCTGTGTGCAAGAGAATGGGAGTGAATCTTGATACACTTTCTGATGATAAAGCCATCCTTAACCAATTTCCTGATGTTCTGCACTGCAAACAATTAACAAAGTTTTAGCAGACATCAGACGAATAAACCAAAAAAATAAATAAATAACAGCTTGATTTAAAGCTAAATCAAAAAAGTATGAAGCTACTTCAGAGTGTAGACATGGATGAATTCAATTGAAAATTCATTGGAAAAAAATGGACTAAGACACAGCCAAAGAATCGCACAAATAAATGGAAAAACGTAATCCAAAGCTCTTTAACTTATTTCACAGAATTGGAATTGATTAATCAGATATTGTATTTACTAGCTAAAAGTAAGTAGAAATTCAGATCCCAAACCTACGATTTACTTCCCTATGTTTTCGGAGAAACAAAACAAATCTCAAACAGTCAAAGATGAACACTAACAACAACGATCTATATTCCAAATGATTTAACAGATAAAATTATATTTAGAACTGAAATAAACAAGGAGGAGAATAAAAAAAGAGAGACAGACAGACAGACAGACAGACAGACAGACAGACAGACAGACAGACAGACAGACAGACAGACAGACAGACAGACTTGGATCTGAAGCCAATCATCGTAACTGAACATTAGGGTTTTAAAATGGAATTAGAGAGAGAGACCTGTTGTTGGCCGGCGACTCGTTCCCCCAAATTGCAACCACTTGGCCTGTTCTCTCAAATCGGCGGCCCAACGACACGTCCTACAGTTCGACTACTGAAATTAAAAAAACACACAAGTTAAAATTAAAGATCAAGAAAAGAAGACGAAAGTATATACAAGAAAACAGATATAAAGAGAGAAACGAAATCATGAAAGGATATACAAGAAATCAGATCTATAAGAAAGAGAAGGAAGAACATAAAGAGAGAAGGAGATGCGACCTTTTGAAAGTTTACGGCGGCAACAAGCAGTTAGAACCGAGGATCATCACAAAGCGGAAGAGAATCGCCGGGATCGGAGCATAGATCTCGATCGAGATTTCATCTTCATTCTGGAGGAGGAAATGAAAACTCTCTTTCCCGAGAGGGAGAGTGAAAGGAAATCTGGAAAGCGAAAGAGAGGCATTTGGGAGAGTTTCGATTTCGAAAGAATTGTACGAGAGAAGCTATCTGGGGTTCGCTTCTCTACTATGCCACGTGTGGGTAGTCTTCTTCTTTTTTCTTTTGCGCCGTCTCTTTGGGTAATGGATTACCCGGCTCTTTATTGGACTGGATGCCCCAATTAATCCCAATTGACTTTTCGGCCCAAAAGCCCAATTGACTTCACATGAAAAGAGGGCCTAGAAAACAAAAAGAAAAAATCTGTGGGTATCTACAAAAGATACATAAAACAGGAACTCAAATGATGTACTTTAAGCTTTCTGATTCTGACAGTACTTTTACCTTCAATGCTACACTTAGAAAATCAAAGTCAACACCCTTCTTTCGAGTTCCAAATGGAGGACTTATCACAATGGTATCAACCATTTGACCTGAAAAACAGATGGAGACTATAAGATGAAGATACTCAAAAGAATTTTAAACAGAGAAACAGGCAAGATAAATTTTCATTTCAATGTTTCTACTCATAATATAGTGTCCACAAAGCAATAGATACATTAGATGTTCAGTGCATCTCCTACCACTACACCAAAACGCATAAATAGCGGCACTTTTTTTTTGCGGCGTTTGTATTAATGCCGCTAATATATCGCTTAAATCAAATTAAGTGGCGTTTTTCTAGCAAACGCCACTATATAGTGGCGTTTGGGTTAAAAACGCCACTGTATAGCGGTGTTTGGGTTAGAAACGCCACTGATGGTTTCTATTTGCTGAAACGCGTTCCTCTTAGCAAAAAAATTTAGTGGAAAAGGATTTTTCCTCTATTTAAAGAAAAATGAGAAATAAAATGATTCAATTACTGTAAAGCCATTCAGCCAAGTCCCTATAATTTCTAAGAATGAAAATGATTGACCATTCATTTGCTGCTAATTTGATTGCCCAAACCTCTCTATGTGCTAGAGAATCACCATTGCCTGCAAACTAACTCAACTGTTGAACACATCTCATAATGAGCATAACATGCACATATCAGAATGAGTACTTTTTACAGGGAAATGATCAATTATAAGAGAGAAGGGAAGAAGGAAATGTTACCTCCATCCTAGTTTTACTGATGTTACAATGAACAAAATCTATGTCCAATTGTAGGCTCAATCAAGAAAGGCATAATGCATCAGGAAATGTGCACATTAAGCATATAACCAAATTAACAGACACTGAAAATGCATCAAATGGATGGACAAATGGAGAGAAAATAATGCAAGAATCATGTCACTCAGGCCAACAAAAGCTCTAGGCCAGGCCTTACTATATAACAAAATCAACAGAGAGAGCACCTCAAGATCCTCTGCATTCACTGACACTATTTCACGAGATTGAGGATAAATATCCAAGCAACAAAAGGCCCACATTATAAACAAAAGATATGGAAGCAATTATAGATAGCTTTTTCTTTTTCTCCCATTCAAGCACACAACTAAGCAAGAATCTATAAGCACAAGGGTTTAGGAAAATGAGAAAGAGCAAGGAGAAAACAGAGGATACAAAAGTGGAAACTTACTCAGCAGTCAGCACCCAAGAGAGCAGCAGCAGCACCTAGAGTGCCACATCCACAACCAAAATCAGCCACAACCTTGTTGCCAATATCATCAAATGAATTCTCAGCCTGAAATATCAAAAGCCAAAAGGCAAAACTCAATACCCAATAAGGCAATAACTCATTAACATTGGAAATGAAAGAATGTTTCTAAGAAGTGAATAATTATTATATGTTACATTGTATGAAATTTAAAATTAATTTGAAACAAATTTTCAACCCACATGCAAATCACGTGGAAGAATACTAGTTATTATTATAGATTAAAAGATCAGACTCCGAAATTAAAAGCAAAAAAGAAAATATATGTAAACAGGCCCCAATCAAGTCTTTCTTGATGTCTAAAAAAAAAAAAAAAAAACAGGCCCCAATCAAAGCTTTTGATCACAATGGTAAACTCTATAATAAATCATTTCTTCCCCGTATTTAATTCAGTTCATATATTAAGAATACAAGTTTGAATTATTCAATTCCATGTTGGTTTTTCCAAGTCTTCATCAAAGTGACCTCTGCTTGACTGATAGCTAAGTGATGAAATATGCATCTTCAAAAAAGTTGCCTATAGGAAACACATATGTTCTGATTCAACAATGATGATGATCACTATTCCTCAATCGTTTCTCTAACTAATTCCAAGATTTAGAGGGGGCTTACCATCTTTTTCTACAGGCCAAACAGGATGTGAAGAAATCCAAACCTTAACATCCGGTTCTGCAACTTCTTTTCCACAATGACGACAATTCAATCCTTTTCCACAATGAGGACAATCCAATCTTCCACCCCTTATGAATAATCACACAAGTGATGAAACTAAACCAAACCACCCAACCATTATTAAACATTCTTAACAACAAAAAATCTAATCTTTCTGCTAATGCAAAACATCCCAATCAAAATTAACAAGCAATGTCTACCTTGACTTCTACCCCCATGGATTCAATAAAATCCCGAGTCCTGCTCAAGTTCAATTAAAAAAGCATACATATTAGACAAGAAATTAGCCTAATTAAGCCTTAATAGAATTCAGATAAATTTTGATAGACATTCAATTCCCCAAAGCAACCCATGCAACTTACTTTTCCCCCATCATCCAAGCACCATACATGCCGGAAACGGACCAGACAACTAGTGAAAAAAACATAAAAGAGGTGAAACAAAGTCATGAGCATGAGTGTCTATATATATATTATGACAATATATAAAATTTGTATTTTTATAGAATTAATGGAGTCAGGGACTCAGGGGTGTATACAATTAGGGCCGCCGAGTTCACGGACAGATTCTTCAGACATTCTGCATTAGACAAAAGTAAAATTGACAGAGAAATCATATTAATTAGCAAGATCAATCAACTATTTCAAAGGCAGATAATCAAATCCTCTGTTTTCTTTTTTTTGAATATTTTTTGTTTGTTTTGGAACAAAAATCAATCTTTGGGTAAAGCAGCAAATAGCAAAGGTATAGTATACAGGGATGAAGAAGATCCATAGTCCATACCTTCAAAATCCTTTGTTTTTCGCGTTTCTTTCCTTGGATTCGAGATGGACAATAAAAATGACATTAGCATTTTCAGCATGAAAAATCGCAGCAAGAGAGAAATGTTCAGGAAGTCCAATTCTCGAGGCCCAAGTCCATATCATTATCAGCAATTATGTTTAATCAAGATTTTTACTAAAGTTAATTACCGTTTGCAAATCTGGATTAAACCTGTATTGAAATATGCAAATGAGGATCAAATCTTGAAAGTCAAGCAAATAAGGGGTCAAAATACCGTACAGGTCCCTCTACTTACAAAAAGGGATCGATTTGGTCCCCCTACTACAAAAACTGTCAATTTGGTCCCTCTACTTATAATTTGGTGTCAATTGAGTCCCTCTGCTTAATAGAATCTGTCAATTGAGTAAAATTCTGATTCTTGCATAGGTTGCTTATGTTTCTGCTTCTGTTTTTATTGATGTTTCAGTTGAGTTTGTTGTGAGCTTCTAGTATTAGTGGTCTTCATTTTCTTGTTTTTCGAAGTATCAGTCTTGTAAGCAAAGCAGAAAAACAGTTGAGTTATACCAATTATTTGTAAATAAGTAATATTAGACAAATATATAATCAATTGACGGATTTTGTTAACTAGAGGGACTCAATTGACACCAAATTATAAGTAGAGGGACCAAATTGATAGTTTTTATAGTAGAGGGACCAAATTGATCCTTTTTTGAAAGTAGAGGGACCTGTATGGTATTTTGACCGCAAATAAGGATTAACAAGTAAGGCCTAAATTATAATTTAGGCTAGGCTACAAATTTCTAGCTCAATGTTGGGGGCTAAGGGATATGGTCTTTTTCATTGCTCATTTTTATATGTAATTAATATTAGCAAGCTTGTGATTGAACTTGATTCTACATCTCTCATTGTTGCTGTTTCTGCTCAAACAGAGACAATTTGGCTAACACAAAATATTTGTCTATTATTGCTGAATGCAGGTGGCGAATCCAACAATTTGAGCAAGTCCGAATCCAACATGTTTTTGAGGATGTCTCAAGGATTTTATGATATCAATTTTGAATGCAGTGGCAGTGGCATATATATATGCAGTGGCATATATATATATTCTGCATGTTGATATTGGTCATGGGTTTGAGTCAGTAAAAAAGGGTTCATAACATTGGCTCAATACTTGGCTTACATTCATCTATTTGATGCCATTTCTAATGGCATGAAACAGAAAGTTGGGGAGTTGAAAAAATTGGTTTGAATTCTTAAAAGTCTCGTTTTCTTATGTTATTATTCAGGTAAACATCACAGCCTCATTATTAACAATCAATGACTTCTTATTTTTTTTAATTGCTCATACATTCAAAAATGTCTCCATGTGCATACATACATAACATATATTATATTATTTATATATATATATATATATATTTATGGTGTTGAAGAACAAAATTCTGGAATTACCTGTAATAATGCTTGTTTTATAGTTATTGACTCTGGGTTTCCCCTTTGGGTATCTTTTAATGCATGTGCTTCATCAGAAAACACTGCCGGGTTTCATGTGTCTCTATTTATTCCTCACAGCTTAATTAGTTTCCCAATTGAGTATGAAAAAATATCATAGGCTTCCTTAAAACATAGTCTTCCCTTTGATTTCTCCCTTGGATTCCAAGCCCTCTACTTGGAATGTTCTCTGTCTTGCTATAACATGGACAGGATCTAACATGGTGATATGATTGAACCCAAGTTGTATTAAAGCATTTAAAGCATCATTAAGTGTATCTGGCTCATATTAGAATTCCCAATTGCAATATATTTGAACCATTGCCTTCATATTAGTAAACATAAACAAAATTTGTATATTAATTAAGGTAGTTTTTTTATATTAATCAACAAGCTTGGATTTGCCTAATTCTAGGCTGGTTAATGAAGTAGTTTAGAAGGGGGTATGTCAATGACTTTTGAAGAATTTCTTCCATTTGACTTGGTGTTTTTGGCTTTTGTATATATTATGAATAGAAAAGAGATCATTATAGATTTCTGTGGGTCTTTTAGCTGGCTAGATCAGCAAATAGGTGATGGCTATGCAGTGAGATCACCTAAAACAACCTAACCTAATGCAACAGATAGACCAGATGCAACCCCTTGACTTTATTGTTATCATAATTGGAAGTAATAATATTGACTTTTATATTTACACAATCTAATTAGACTTTTTTTTTTGGGTAAAACCTCCCAAATGTAGCCATTTGGACCCGACTACTCTGGAGTTGAGCCGCTTCGATTCTGAAATGTAGGAAAGGAAAACTCTCCAACATCTGGTTTTTCCATTAACAAGAACCGAACCTGAGATCATAGTGAGTTCCTTCCACTTAACCCAATAGAGATGTTAGTATTTAATTAGACTTTAATATTCCTTTCGTTTAAATCTAAATATCTTAGTGGATGCTAAACACATATATATAAGATCAAAAAGAATTTAACATGAAGGGATGGCCTTAAGTGTTACTGAAAATGTCAAATCTCTTGAGTGTTTCAAGTTTACATTGATTTATTAATATGGTAAGAGACACTGTAATATGAAACATTTGATATACAATTTGATAGGTTTTGTCAAAATGGACAGAAAAACTTTTTAAAGATTGGGAAATTTCTTGTCATGGATGATATCAGATGTTTTTCTTGCAAGGCATATTGGTGTCCAAAAAAACAAGAATACCAGGTCAGAGACCAAATTTGTTTATTAAAATCAAAAGGCCTCTCCACCATGTCATCACTTTCTGAATTTTCCACATTAAAAAAAACCAAGCACTGCAATATAAAAACCAGAGTTGCAAAGCACAGCCAAAAAAAGCCAAGGAAACTGACAAACAGAAAAGAAATACCCTTTTGGGGAAGTGACATGTTAAGTCAGGCTCATCTCATGCATAACAAACCCTTTTTAAACTACCCCCATGGCCATGTGCAATATTTAAACTTCTTTTAGAAAAAAACATCAAATTTTTTTCTCAGATGAAATGGGAAAGCATTAGAATTCTGGGAAATTTTCCATCTTTCAAATGAATCAATTAAGAGTGATTAGTTTTAGTTTAGTTCTTTTTTTCATTCTTTTCCATGTTGATGCTCAATCTCAATCTCCCTTAAGTGAAAATGATCCTTCTTCTGGAGATGCTATCTCAAATTTCAAACCAAGTCTTGCAGTTGTCATAGGTATCCTCTGTGTCATGTTTTCCTTAACATGTTTCCTTCTTATCTATGCCAAATTCTGTCACAGGGCAGCAGCTTTTAATGGTGATCGTGTCCATGGAGGAGGATTACTCCCTCGAACAAGGTCTCGATTTTCGGGAATAGACAAGACGGTCATTGAATCACTCCCTTTCTTCAAATTCTCTTCCCTTAAAGGATCAAAACAAGGCCTTGAATGTTCAGTTTGTCTGTCGAAATTCGAAGACATCGAAATTTTAAGGTTGCTGCCTAAATGTCAACATGCTTTTCATATTGATTGTATTGATCAATGGCTAGAAAAGCATTCAAGCTGTCCTCTTTGTAGACAGAAAGTCAACGCTGAAGACCCTGCAATTTTTACATACTCAAATAGTATGCGGTTTTTGAGGAACACTTCTGAGTTATTAAGAGATGATTCAAACATAGAGCTTTATGTTCAAAGACAGCAAGATAATCATGGCTCATCATCAAGATTCAGCAATATTGGAAGCAGTTTCAGGAAAATTCTGGACAAGGGATCAAATATCGAAAACGAAGGCCTAATTCAACATGATGATGATGATGAAAATGGAAGAATCTTTCATAAGTTTAATCACAAGATCATTGTTTCTGATGTAGTTTTGAAGAACAGATGGAGCAATGTCAGTTCTTCAGACTTGATGTTCTTGAATTCTGAAATGCTTAATGAAATTTCCAGCAACAGATTTTCTTCTTCCTTGGAAACAGATGAAGGGCAGAGTTTAAAATCAAGACCGATCGAAAACGAGCAGATTTTGAAGATTAAGGAAGAGTTGGAGATAAAGAGATCGTTTGAGAGTAAAGTCAGTTCGATTAACATAAATAATCCAATTTTAGGTTCAACATCAAATTCTGAAGCAACTTCGAGTCATATTGACAACAAGGGTTGTCAACCAAGCTGAGAAAAGATCAATGTCTGAAATTACTGCTCTGTCAAGAAACAGAACAAACGAATCTGCTGCATTGTCTGAAAGTTCAACAAAGGAAGAAAGAAGAAGGCGACTTTGGTTGCCAATTGCTAGAAGAACAGTTCAATGGTTTGCCAATAGGGAAAGAAGGTCTCAACAATCTCAGAATTCAATACAGAATTTAGATGTTTGAATTCTGTTGATTGATTGATGCAGAAACTTTCATTGTAGGTAGTTCCATTTTGTGCATAAATTTTTTCCCAGATTTTACACAATCTCAATTCTGTAAGTTTTCTGATTCTGCAGTAGACATATGTCCAAAACAAACATATATAGAAAGTGACAGGTAGATTTATCCAATAATAATACATTAATTATTGTATTGGAAGTCTCAGAATTAATGAAAAGATATAGATTTTGCATTGCAAATATACTTAAGCCTTGCTTGCCAACCTGGGTTTCTGAATTAAGCATGTAATAATTTTTTATGGTTTGCTTAGTGGCAGACCCAAGGAATCTGGTTTTAAAATCACATCTGCCCATGATTTCATGTCATTTATTCAAGTAACACCCAAAACTTATAACCAAAAAATGGAAGGCTTAATAGCCACTTTGCCCCTGTACCTTGCAAATTTAAGACAAATTACCCCCTGAAATTTAAATTGTGCCACTTTGCCCCTGAATTTGCAAAATCAGGCAAATTTACCCCTTGACTTGATAGTTGACTAATGGATCCGTTAAGTCCCACCAAATTTGCTGATGTAGCATTTCCACGTCAGTGCTCATGTGGGTCGCACATGCCACGTCAGCATAAGTTTGCCACGTCAGTAAATTTGGTGGTACTTAACGAAATCCGTCACATGAAAGGGGGGATTGGCCAATTTTTGCAAATTCAGGAGACAAAATGGTACAATTTAAAGTTTAAGGGGCAATCTGTACTAAAGTTTCAAAGTACAGGGAGCAAAGTGGGTATTAAGCCAAAAATGAAACATCAAAAGCTTAAGTTACCTCAAGAATCAAGATACAATCCTTAGGCTTACCCAAATTAACAAAGGTGAATCAATGATATGATAATAATAATAAGAATAAGAGAAGACCAACTAATGATTGGTTGAGATGGTAAGCAATCCCTATCACAGTAAAGGTAAGAACACGAGTTTGATCATTGGTTAGGAGGCTTAACCTCCGGAACCAAAGGATTAACTTGTTTTAGGCTTACCATAATTATGATTAACCATTAATTAGCTACCAAAGTCTTCTGCATATGTGGAACCTAAAATGTGGTAGATAACATAACAAAATAATCAATTTTCTTACACTGTTAACAAAACCCCACGTTTAAAAACAGACTAATTATCCAGACAAAAATAACGATATGTTAAGATAATTTTTACAATTAAACAAAGTTTAACCTAAATTCAAAAACATTTTATATTTTATTGTCAAAAAAACATTTTATATTTAAGCTGTCCATATTGTCAACTTGCCACATAATGGCAGCATTTTTATTCTTCTTTATAACAATTCAAATTCAATTTTTATGTGGATCAGAAGTTTACTTGCCAACTAATTTTTACTATTGTCATTTTGCTTTGGGTCAATTAACATAAACCCACAAAAAAACAAACAATCTAATATCCTATTACCTCACCATTATCATAATTCTAAATAAAATAATGTTCAAAATCCATGGCGGTTTCTTATTAGATTCAGCCATTTTTGTTTTAATATTCTTAGCCTGTCTTAATTGCTGGCGAAAGAGCTGTGTATTACGTTAATCTGCTGTAGTATTAACGTAAGAGCTGAGTCTTTCTTTCTTGTCTTGCATTACGGAATCTATGAAGTCATATATCCATGAAGGTTCCATGCTATGGTTAATTAGTATTTATTATAACAAATAGCAATTGCACCACATTTTCCTCTGCCACTTGACTTTAATATATAAATTCCAGGAAAAATTAAAGAAATCGAGAATCAAGATGCTTCTGCTCGTCATCATGGAGAATAATTGTAATAAAGCAAATTATACAATACACCGATGGTGGAGTTTAGCAGACTACACAAGCGGGTTCTGAAGGGTGATATGTGTCCTCTAGGGATTAGATTAATGAAATATTTAAAACTTAATTAATTAAAAAAATGGACATGTGTCAACTCCGCAACCTGCTTGTGGAGTCCAAAATTTACACTGTGGTGTATCAAATAATTACCCTTGTAATAATTGTACGTCAGGTCAAGTGGAAGAACCTCAATGGCCTTTATGTAAGCATTAAGATTAAGTCATGCAAATGGAGAGAATGGAGAAATACAACACCGGCAGAGTTTGGCAACACGACTCAAACTTTAGATTAATCAGGATTTGATGTGGTTACCGATACTGAGGAGTTTGTACCCGATAAAAAAAAAAAGAAAAATTGGAGCAGCGCAGCCTTGACCAATCAATATAAAACTTTGTTCAAGCAATATTAAAATCACCTTTCCTCGTCAAAGTTGATCTCATATATAAAATTAACTTATTTCGTTATGATTTGATTCCTTAATTTTTGAGAGTATGAATAGGTGAACACGTTTTCATTATTTTAATCGATTTCAGCGGTAGAGAATAGAGATTACTAGGACATTGATTAAACGTGTACAATTAAGGTTGTCTGAAAGAACAAAACCCCATTGTTCGATTCATAGATTTGTCAACTACAAAGATTTCACAACTTAGACTTAGACAGCAGGTTGGGCAGCTTAGACAGAAACTTGTTCATCAACTCCGTCATCCTGCATTTATATATTTTTGAAAGATAATGATCCGTTTAAAGTACTTATTAGAACCCACAGCATCCATCTTCCACCTCATAAATATATAAATGACCATATAACAAGAAGTCAACAAGCTATAAGATATCACAATCAGTAAAGACAATCAAATAAAATTCAAGTGCAATCTACTCCTTTATGAACAAACTCTAAATTTCTTAAATTGAGCAAGTGAAGAAAGCTTATAACCACTTGTCCTTTCTATCTGGCTATCTCTAGCCCCTTTTCTCGCTTATTCTTTAACAACCTCCCTCATACCTATATCTCTCATAGAGCAACTTATACCTATTAGTACTTTGCCACATGCTTCACACGTGAATTTCAAAATTTAATTAAAATTAATTTTAAGTCATACGAAATGTATTAATTCATGTTTTTTTTAAAACTAAATTTATTTAAAATTTTAATATTATTACTATTATTAATATATAAGTCAATATAAGGAACTGTTATAATTGCATACGTGCTTTGTTTGTTGTAATGTAAGGTGTAGACTTACATTCAAATCAAATTGGACATAGGATACTTGATTAATGCTCTATAGATTTTAATAAAAGTTTGATTCTCTAATACATAGTAAAAAAGGAAAACAAAGTTTTGAACATTCATTTGTAGAACATTTAATAAACGGGAAATTAAAAGGCTTAATAGACAAAATGGCCCCCAACTACCACAAAAGGGACAAAATATGACCTCTGAACTTTCATTTGGAACAATTAAACCCTCTCAATTTTGGAACAATTTAGCCCCTTCAAAGAACATTTTGTCCTATTTTGTCAAAATCTAAGGGTTATTTTGTCCTTGTATATCAAAATTCGAAGGCTATTTTGTCTATCAATTTGGAGTCATTTACTTCTTTTATTTCATATGACCAAAGTCCATTTGAAGAGGGGCTAAATTGTCTCAAAATTGATAATTTGAGGGCTTAATTGTCCCAATCAAAAGTTCATAGGCCCTTTTGTCCCTTCGGTTATATTTCGAGGGTCATTTTGTCTATTAAGCTGAAACTAAAATAAAATTAATAAAAGAATATTATAAAAGATTAATCGATTATTTATTCAATTACCTTAATAGCAAGTACAAAAGATCAATTCGTTCATGTGGTGACTTGTGGTCTAGAATTTGTGTAAATTGTAGATTTAGGGATTATGGCTGCTTAAAAAGATTCATGCATTTAGACATCACTAAATTTAATAATTAATATATTTTTATGAGTAGAGATATGTATATATTTTTAATTTTTAATATAAAATTGATAATTTTTTAAAGGTGTATATGTAATTTTTGACAAGTTGTTACAGTTTAACACATAGAATTACATGCTTTATGCTTTCTCAATCATAATTCCTTTCTTTCCTAGATAGATTATATATAAGATCTTATGTATTAAGAGTTGAGATCTATTGAATCGTAAAGTAAAGGGCAAAAAGGTCTTACAGAGCCTCAACAACTGATTTACTTAAGGCTACGGCAATGGTGAATAAGTCCCGAATTCCTCACCAATTGACCGCTAAAAAGGAACCGTTTATTTAAAAAGACATGATCTCTTATCACTTGGAACATTTTCTTAGTTCTTAACGTGGTTTACACATATATTCAAAATGTTGGTTGAAATTAATTATATAATTAAGTTGTATATTGTGTAATTTATAATTATTATTACTTTTGAAAATACTAAATATGAATAATTTTTTGGTTAGGCCTTAAAATAAATAAAGTTGATACCTAATTTATTTGTTAGTCTTTATTTATTTTTAAAAAGCTTGAATTTAGAATTTATAAGTGATTGTTTATAGCTTAAAAAGGATTTGTAGGTTATTAATTAACTTTTATAATCAATTTTTAACTATTAATCTTTATCAACAAATTCATTAACCTTTCATTCTAATTATTTGTTTTAAATATTAGTAATTTTGGTAACAGTTTCTTTAATAAATAATGTATATTATAAAAAAATCTGACTTGTCACGATCTTATTAGTCGAGATCATGGATGACGTGATGAACCCGATTCATGTAATAATTTCTCATTGAAAGTCAATGTCCCTAGTCCCTAGCACCACGTCAACGCCAATTTCGTCAACATCATTGACAAATGAGCTCCATAGTAATTTAAACTTTTTTCTAATTATTTTCAATTAAATTGTCTGATGTTTGAACTTAATTTGAACACAGTTTTGGACCTTTAATTTGGTGTATAATTAATCAATCTTTTCAGCAACAAATAACTAAAAAAAAAAAAGAAAGAAAAAAAAGCAGGGCTTACAGAGCAATTAAACAAAAAATTTAAAAGAAAAAAAATTAAGCTTCAATAGAGGAAGAAACAAAAGACATAAACTCTTCATCAGATTCAAGATCATGCATGGAATGAGCTGGAAGACACACTTCCAAATCCATGCTTCCTTCACTTTCTCGTCCTTGATATAAGGTAACTTTCCCATCCAATTTATTACCACTCCCACTTCGAAGTGTTAATGCTTTTCCCAACCCAAACTCATTTCCATAATTGTTGAATCTTGGTGAGTTTCCAATCATTACACTTGATGAATTAAACAACTGACCCAACTGGTAAACGAAATGTGAATGAAACCAATCGTTGACAAACTCATGCACTGATTTGTCCGTATGGTTAACCTCGGCTTGGTGTAATTTCCAAGCAGCCCAACCAAGATTATGTTCCAACAGTTCACCAGCTGTGGCCACTGCTTTAACTGTTTGATATAAGTTCCCAAAGAAATCTTTGGACAATGTTGGTTCCAGCCTTGACCTGTTATCTATAGCCAACTTGCAATTGGTAATTCGGTCACTACGAAAACGCCGTGCCTTGGTTATGGACCTCCATAAAAATGCAGATAAGGATTGAAAAGAAGAGATTTTAGTAGTGTTGGATTCCCAATTGGCCCTTGCTTTAAGTTTTGCAATGGATTCTTCCGAGAAATGGAAGATTCGCTCTAAAAGTTGGGGTGCTTGTGCTTGTGCTTGTGCTTCAGATTTGGTGATAAATTCATCTTGGTGAGTGAAAGGAAGGCTAATTAGAGGGCCATGATTGTCTGGAAACCATCTTTTCAACATAGGGAGGCGTGAGATTTTTCTTACATTAATATTGTCGTCTCCTTGAAATATTTCGGACAATGCATTGAAGAAATGTCCGAAGGATGTTCCATCGACAATAGCATGGTTCATTGAACATCCGATGAATACTCCATCGACCAGTTCCGTGACTTGAATAGATAGCAAAGGGTTGTTGCCATGGCCATCATGATTAATCGCTCCGTCAAGGTCGAAGAAAGATCGAACAACTAATGGGACATAAGTAGGGGAAAGGACGTCGGATACTGTCATGTCAACAGCTGCAGCATGAACCAGTTTGGCCCCAGGGCTGTTGTTGCAATCAACGAAGACATAATAACAAGGTGGGTTTTGGTTTTTCTCTCTTTTGGTTACAAGGCGGCCGGCAAGAGGGTAGAAATGGACGAGGGCTAGTGAGAGTGATTGCTTGAGTCTTTCTAGAATATTCTTCATCAAGTCTTCTTGATCCTTGTCTCGAGGTTTGGCAAAGAGAAGACCCTTTTGGACGTACTCCAAGGAAATCATGGCTAAATCCCATGGTGTCAAATAGTATGGATGCTTTGATTCTTCTGAAACAGAATGTGGTTTCACAAAGCATTCTGAGATGCATCGAACTACCGGTGGATTCATGTTTCTTGCCTTACAAGGGAAGTTTAGTTTTGATTCTGGACTTGGGGTTTATGTAGTTGTTGCATGGCCGGGGAAAGAAAAGACTCAATCTGCTATGACTTTTTCTTGTTCATACCAACTTCCCAAGCACACAATTATAGAATCCACAAGCCAAAGATCAAACTTCAAAGTCAATATTTGAAGATTTCAGATAATTAATAAAAATGGTGGAATTTGCAATATAAATGATCAATTACAGAGGTCAATAATAGACGACCAGTTCTCGAAGAAAATATCATAGCCTTACATCAATTAACTTTTCTTATACTTTCATCAACTTGAAAATAAATATAATTAACATGTTTTAGGCTTACAATAATTTAAACCTTTTTTCAACAGTCTGATGTAACTTTGAACTTAATTTGAATGCCATAAATGACAAAATGCACCATAAAGTTTGTTCGGACTGCCATTTTGCAACCAACTTTTTTATTTTGATCATATCACATCCTAATATTTTATTTTGCATACATTTTGCACCCTGTGATGGAAAATGGTAATGGCGCCGTTACGGTGCTGACGTGGCATGCCACATAGGATGAAAATGCCACATGGCATGCTCCCGTGGTAAAATTTTCTTATTTTTTTTTCTTTTTATGTTGATGTGGCAATTTTCGAATGACATGGCATGCCACGTGGCAATTTTCATTATAACGGTGTTGTCGGGTACTTAACGAATTTTCGGTAATGGAGGGTGCAAAATATACGCAAAATAAAACATTAGGATGCGATATAATCAAAATAAACCCTAATTGGCAAAAAAAAAAAACCCTAGCAAGACGCATCTCTCTCGATCGAAGCGGCGGAACAAGGATTAATTAGGTCTAAAAGTTCATCTTCTCTTCTGATCTGGGTTCCGAAAGCTATTTCAGGTATGGATCTTCTTGATCCCTGAATAATATGCCTTCGTTATTTGCTGCTCTACCTTTCTGTAAATTTAATGATTTATTTTTGTTCCAAAACAAACGAAATTTTTTTTTGCCAAATAAAAAAACAAATCGATTTTTTTTTTTGAAAAAAAAAAACCAGAGAGAGAAAGAAAGGATTGATCTTACCTTTATGTTTCATATATATAAATACACACACACCTACACCTTTAATGATTGATCTGCCTTTGAATAGTTTGAAACAGTTAATTGATGTTGCTAATTATTATGATTTCTCTTTCAATTCTTTTTCTTTCTAAAGCAAAATGTCTCAAATTCGTACTGTCGCTAAAGTCGCCTATGGTATCCATCCCTGACTCCATCTATCTATTCTATAAAAATACAGTTTTTTATATATTGTCATAATATATATACTCATGCCCATATATACTTTGTTTGACGTCTTTTATGTTTTTTTTACTAGTGGGAATTTCAAGTTTGGTCTGGTACGGTTCCGCCTCGTATGGTGCTTTTGTGTTAGGGAATAAGTAAGTTGTATGATAAAGTTGTCACTTTCTTACTTACTTTGGCTTTCTATCAAACAGTTAATACATTATTATCGATTGCAATTTCCGGATTTGGAGATTTGAATGTCATCAAAAAAAATATTATTTGAATTTGTAAGTAAGGGTTATTCTAATTTCTTGTCTAATATACGTATGCTTCTTTAAAAAACTTGAGCAGAATAATGGAACATATTGTGATGCCATATTTGAAGAATCCAAGAGTGGATTGTCCTCATTGTGGAAAACAAGTTCCAGGGGTTTTAAGCTTTGATCATATGCTTGAACCAACTAAGGAAAAGAGATCACTTATGTGCCACTTCAAGTCTTCCACAAGTATATATAATGTCCTAATTTCCATAAACATCAATTTCAAAGTTTGGGTAGGGATTGTTCTCTTAACAAATTTCAGCATTTTGGTTAATTTTTGTATACCAAAGTTGCACACCCTGGTGAATAAATTGAATTGAATTTCCCAATTCTGTATTTCAGTTTTGCTTGCATATATATATGTTCTTAGCCTTTGCCTTTCCCAGGCCATTCTTTGGTGCATCATGAGAATTTTTACCAGATTCCCACGTGTGGTGTGGGTCGAAGAAGAAACTTGGGGCCAATATATTTTTTTTTCATTTTAAATCAAGTTAGCTAGAATTAGGGCACCGAAGACACGGAAAATTGGTATGTAATTGTTCTATTTTGAGAGCCGAAGCTTTGTAAAGGAATGTGTTTATACATCACTAGTACAGAAATATAAAGTTACCTTGACAAGAAGCATTCAAAAAATACCAATAAGAGGAGTCTAATGTGACACTCTACCTTATATATCATGCGAAATGTTTTTGTGGTTTGTTGATAGAATATCTATTTTATGTGTTTGTTGATACAAATGACTAATTATGAATCTAAAATCTCGACTAATTGTAAGTGCCAATGGTTTTAGATTTTAGTTAGTATATTAGCTTTTGGACCAACCTGATTTTAAATTTCTATTTCTCTTCTTTTAAAATCCCTAAAGGCATCACCAACCAACTTCATTTCATTCTATTACTGCGAATTTTATTTGGAATATATATAAATCTTTTAATGCTAAAGGCACCCATCTTGTAAAGTGGGACGCTCTTGTCTTAGACACAAACTTCAAATTCCATAATTATAATATAACATAGACACAAACTTCATATTAGTCTGTCATTACTCATAAATATAAACATAGACACAAACTTCAAATTCCATAATTATATATAACAGGTTTTACTAAACACAATTTTATCCCTTCCTAAATCCTAAATGAATAACCACCTAGCGGTTAGTTATTCATCAGTAGTGCATTAGACAATCATCAGTACTTCTTTGCAAGCTTAAGAACAGGTTCTGCAATTTCTTTTCCACAATGACGACAATCCGATCTTAACCTTACGTCAACCGGTTTTGCAACTTCTTTTCCACACCCACGACAATCCAATCTTACACACCTGATGATGAACACCAATCATTTAGTAATTAAATCACACAACACAAGTAATAATAATGAAATTAAACCAAATTAACCCTATAAGTAACAAAAAATCTTAAATAAGTCCCAATCACAATCTATCTGCTAATGCAAAACATCCCAATCTAAAATTAACGAGCATTGTTTACCTTAACTTCTTCCCGATCCCCATGGATTCAAAAAAAGGTCCCAAATAACGGTCGCAAGCCCTGCTCAAGTTTAATTAAAAAAAGCATACATATTAGCCTAAGCCTTAGAATTCATTTCAGATGAATTTTTTGATGATATTCAAATCCCCAAAGCAACCCATGCAACTTACTTTTGGGTCAAAACAAAAGAACCATATCCGAAGGAACCGCACCAGACCACTGGTGAAAAAAACATAAAAGATGTTATTATGACAATATATATATATATATATATATATATAATTTGTATTTTTATAGAATTAATGGACTCAGGGGTGAATACCATCAAAGACTGCACCGGGTTGGAGACCATTTAAGTGATCTTTCGACATTCTGCATTAGAAAAAATAAAATTTGACAGAGAAATCATGATAAATAGCAACATCAATCAACAATTTCAAAGACAGATCTATACAATGGATATATATATATGTGTTTTTCAGGTTCCACTCTCCCATCTCTTCCTTGGATGTCGATATGGAAGACTAGATGTCTCCCAAGAGTAAAGTTTTTTCTATGGTTAATTGCTCATTATAAGCTCCACACCCCACTGCTTCCTTGCTCAACAAACGCAATATCATTCCATCGAATCAATGCCACATATTGTCAAATTTTGCTCTACTTACATGTCTTTTATTTCAGGGTAGATTCAATTTTTGGGATCCATCAAGTGTCAATTCTTTCATAGATGGAAACATACCACTATACCAATGGATTCTTCCTCCTCACACTTGTTATACTAATTTCTTTGCTTTTGTTTTGTGGTTTGTTTGGAAAAGTAGGAATGCTTCACTCTTCAACCAAGAACATTTTTGGGGGAAGATTCTGTGATGTAAATATACTACACAGATATAGGGAGGCGACTGGGCAGAGTAGCTGCGGAGCATAGACGAGGCCAAGAACTTGTTGTAAGATTTTGACAGAAACTCTATAAATTAATGTGTTTGCTCGCGGTAATTGTGGCCTCTCGGGAGTACCGAGAGGGTACATCTTTAAGGCATTTGCTAGTACTAGTACATCTGAGAATTCTTAACAAGACATTCTCAAAGATACAATCTTTTAAGGCATTTGCTAGTACTAGTACATCTGAGAATTCTTAACAAGACATTCTCAAAGATACAATGAGACAGAATGCAATAGAAACAGGACGGGTTTTCCTGGTTTCTCTAACTAATGACAAGATTTAGAGGGGCAAATTTTAATCACTAAATCCTACACCAGGTGAAACAGAATCTGAAGATTTCCAAACAAGGCATGGAGAGACTCCCAAAGAATTACTTTCAGTTTTGAAGGTTACTTTCGAAACAGGGCTGTATTGCAGTGCAGATACAAACAGAAAGTTAAATTAAAAGACCAAGTCATTAGTCTGTCATTACTCATAAATTAAATATATAAACATAAACACAAACTTCAAATTCCATAATTATAACAGGATTTACTAAATACCTAGCGGATGGATATTTATTCATGTTATAATGGAAACAAGTAGTGCATTACACAATCATCAGGCCTTCTTTTGCATAACCTTAACAGCCGATTCTGCAACTTCTTTTCCACAATGAAGACAATCCAAGCTTACAGCTTGTTTTCCACAATGAAGACAATCCAAGCTTACAGCTCGATTTCCACAATGACGACAACAACCCAATCTGATGAACACCAATCATTAGTAATCACACAACACAAGTGATCATGAAATTAAACCCAAAAATTAACCCCGCAACCATTAATGAACATTCTTAACAACAACAAAATCTTAATTGGGTCCTAATCACAATATTAACAGGCAATGTTTACCTTGGCTTCTTCAAAATCCCCATGGATTCCAAATGACGCCTGCGAGAGCTGCTCAAGTTCAATTAGAAAAGCATACATATTAGACAAAATATATATTTGTAGCCTAAGCCTTAGAATTCATATAAAAATTGATGACAATCAAATCCCCAAAGCAACCGATGCAACTTACTTTTCCCAGAAAGTATAAGAACCATATCCGGCGGCAGCCCACCAGACCACTAGTAAAAAAAACATAAAAGATGTTACTATATATTATATATTATGACAATATATAAACTTAGTATTTTTATAGAATTAGTGGATTCAGGTGGATACCATCAACGATTGCTATGAATGGATTGACGTGGTCGATACCATTAAAGAGATCTTTCGACATCCTTCATTAGAAAAAAAAAAAAAGGAGTAAATTTGACAGAGAAATCATAAGTAATTAGCAAGATCAGTCAACTATTTTAAATAATATTTATTTATATATATAATCAATCTTTCGTTTAAATTTTTTGTTTGTTTTGGAACAAAAATCAATCTTTCAGTAAAGATTATACAGGGATGAAAAAGATCATACCTTCAAAATCCTTTGCTTTTCGCGTTTCTTTCCTTTCGATTCGAGAGAGACAAGAAAAATCAAGTTAGCGTTAGTATCTTCAGCATGAAAAATCACAGCAACAGAACAAATTAAATCGAAAGCAAAGAGAGGAGAGTATATTACCAGATCGAGAGAGAGGCGCTTGCTAGGGTTTGTTTCTGGATACATATATATATCTACTATAACAACATAGTTTGCTAGGGTTTTTTTTTTTTTGGCAATTATCAAACCTTGGGTTTAAATTATGGAAAATATGTAAAAATTACTCATTTTATAATTTAAATATAAAAATAATGATTTCTTCTACAACACTGCAAAAGGCTAGTGCCACATCATTTTAATCCGGAATTAGGGTGCCATGTCATCAAATTTGACACTGTTAGTGCCACATCAGCATGTTTGACGGTTCTGTCACGGTTTGCTAATGTCAGAGACCGCATATGATCACTTTTGATAGTAGAGAGATCATTTTACAGAGAACAATAGTAAAGGAACCAGAATGCAGAAATCATATAGTAGAGTGACCTCCCTGATACTTCTACCAAAAAAACTGCCTAGTGTCACAAATTAATTACCAAAATGTTTTGGGGGCAATGGGAATAATAGGCAAAGCACTGATCATTGACCTGAGTCCCTAGCTGTCCTCTTTACACTTTCCTCAGATTACAGAAAACACAAGCTCCAAGCAAAGGAATATTCAACATTAATCTACCCTTTGCTAATACGCATTTCCCATTCGGTCCCGGCCCACACCACGTCGATCCTCTCGTCCTCGTTCCAAATACATATCGCGACGATATTCTACGCATGCTATTATCAGATGTATGTTTAGATTACAAAAGTTACAGTATGTTGCAAGTTTGTCACTATATTCATGTCATGATTATGTCAATCAAAGTTGATAATGAACAGAGACTCATTTAAAATTTTAGCAAAAATTATAGCACATAATAAAAGCGATTTTCAATGTTAACAAAATTAAGATAAGAAACTTGGAGAGATTAATAGGTGGACCGGGTCTATCACGTCATCCGTGGTCCCAACCAATAAAATTTTGACAAATCAGAGTTTTTCCTACAATTTCTAAAACCTTAGCCAATTAATATCCTAAATTTAGGGACTTACCCTATAAATCTCATCCAGTGAAACTAGGGGTTAAACCTGGTGCTAAATTTGTGCCTAAATTTTAGGAAGAAATCTGACTTGTCAAAATCTTATTGGTCAGGACCACGAATGACGTGGTGGACCCGATCCACCTAATAATCTCTCTGAGTTCAATAATGTCTAGTACATTAATTTCAGGGAAGAGAAGAAAGCAGTGCTTGTTTCAGTTATTTAAACAACATGAAAAACTATCAATTAAGTAGCGTCCTTTCCATAAACTATCAATTAAAAAAAAGACTTAGGGGCTGTTTGATAAATCATTGAAAATTTTCAAACTATTGAAAATGGAAATTTTCAATGCTTTAATTTTTTCAATGCGTTTGATAATTAAGGATAGAAAATCACTTAATTTAAAATTTTCAATGAAAAAGTATTGAAAATAAAAAGTAGGTCTAAGGTTACTTTTTCTATTCAACAATATTATTTATGGAAAGATTCAAACATTAATATTATGTCCTTTCCTTTTATCAATAATTCTTTCCTTTTTTAATTGTTACCAATGTATTTTTGAAATATTTTCATACAAAAATATTATATATTTTTCTTACATTTTAAATTAAGTAACTTATCAAACAGTTTTTTCACCACAAATTCAGTATTAAATTCAGTAGCCATAAAGATTCAGTACTTAAATTTTCAGTACTTAATTTAACAAACAGGACCTTAGTCTAGTGCATTAACTTTTTTTTCTACTAATTTTTTTCATCAAGAAAATGATGATTGAATAAATCATTATGTAATCAAATATATTTGAATTATTAATGTCTTTAAGAACTTGTTGGCCAAAAAAAAAAGTCATTAAGAACTTACTGCATGTATAACAACAATGAATTTCTACCTTTTTCTTCTTGGCATTGGCATCCCAACCACTTCAATTATAGGCACCACCATTATTTGAAGTGTAATTCAATTGCACATGATTGGTTCATGTCAAATTACAAAAGATTGTGAAATTTATTATTTGCAAACTATAGCCTTAAGCAAAGTTC
The DNA here is from genome assembly GCA_001974825.2 of Corchorus olitorius. Classification (NCBI taxonomy): domain Eukaryota; kingdom Viridiplantae; phylum Streptophyta; class Magnoliopsida; order Malvales; family Malvaceae; genus Corchorus; species Corchorus olitorius. The sequence goes on from AWUE01022442.1 coordinate 26,088, forward strand.
TTTTTCTTTAGATTTCTATATAAAGGTGCATACTGTAAAATGGTCCATATTCAAAAAAAAAAAATTAATGAAATGTACGAGGAGCGATTTATAGAGTATTTTGCAGCTTTCATCTATAAAACTCCATTTGAAACATGAGTTCACATTTAGCACAAATATGGCCTCTAAGTTATAGTAGCAGCATTTACTATCAGAATAAAGTTCAACAAGATAAAGTCACCATAATATATTAGAAAATTTTTGAATTTCAAAGAATGATTATTGGAAAATGGTAGTATAAAGTAAAGCTCAATTTGAGCTTGTTGACAAGTTATAACCATTAATTACTAGCATATAAATGTTAGACAATACAACATAAACCCCATTATTCCAAGGTTCTGCAAATATGCTTTAGCCACTGCCACTCTCCCATATTCTAATTAATCTAACAATGGGGTTCTGTTCCTTTCAGATCAAGCTAAGATGATTCTAATAGAATTTAAATCCTTTGAATTTTTAATGCAGGATGTGAAATCTTTCGAGAAAATTGTGAAATCTTTGTAGTCGACAAATCTATGAATCGAACAAGGGGGTTTTGTTCTTTCAGACAACCTTGATTGTACACGTTTAATCAATGTCCTAATCTCTATTCTCTACCGCTGAAATCGATTAATTGAAATAATGAAAACATGTTCACCTATTCATACTCTCAAAAATAAGGAATCAAATCATAACGAAATAAGTTAATTTTATATATGAGATCAAGGACGAGAAAGTGGTGGAAGCATAGACTTGGAAGTGTGCCTTCCAACTTATTCCATGCATGCTGTTGAATCTGATGAAGAGTTTATGGCTCTTGTATTCCTCTATTGAAGCTTAATTTATTTCTTTTAATACTGTAATTTTCTGTTTATTTGCCCTGTGTAAGCTTTTTCTTAAGTAACACTCCCTTCACGATTCGGTAGTCACTTTGAAATTTAAACACTGATTAATCCGGAGTTGAGTTGTATTGGACCTCCACGAAAGGGAAGCTGCCCCAATAACTATAAACCTTGTGGATTTGTTTAATTTTGAAAAGATTGACTACTCCAAACATTCAAAAAATTAAGTTCAAACATCATACAATTGAAAATAATTAGAAAAGACCAACAAGTGGTTTGGCACTCGTTTCGCTTAAACAAAGTCTTAGATTTATAATTTTCTTTGAGGTTTGAGCACGTGAATCCCTCCTCAACCTCATTGATTTATAATTTTCCTTTAGAGTAGAAAAATCAAATTTGCAAAAGAAGAAAGTTGAGATTGATTGATTATCAAAATGAGCTAGCAAAGGACAACAGTAGAGATAATAAAGCCATTAAAAGTGTGACGTGAGGTTTATAAGAATTATTGGTCTATCTTGAATGCTATGAATACAAGTCCTTTTGATTTCTGCTGGGCTTGACAAAAATTAGACTGAAATTTGGTTAATTCCCTAGCAAATTGACCTTAAAACCAAGCTAAATAGTTCTTCAATTCATAAGAAATCTCTCTTCTATCTAATCTAGCCTAAAATCCAATACCAATTCACTCTGCTCTTCTACTTTAACCAAGCTAAATAGTTTTTTCTTTTTTTGGCATTATGGTTCCAATTTATGTTTGTTCTGACTAAAGTACAAATATAAAAATGGAAAGATGATAAAATTGATTTGAAGTTTTAATTTTTATGTAAACCTCAACAAATCAAATCCAATGGTAGAAAAGAAATTAATTCAATTTTGTCACTATAGGATGGTACGAAAGAAAGAGTGGTGGATCCCGCCCTCTCTGTGAATTCAGAAACAGGTGATGATGAGTAAACTTGCATGGTTTTGGGTCTGAGCAAATATGATTTCAGACATAAAAGCTTGCCAAAATCTTAAAGCTGATTGAGTATGCAAGCATTGCATTATTGCATTTTTTCATCTCACCTCAGCAATCGATCATTTGAGAGAATCTTTTTGAATAATTGAATTGAGGGTGACGAGCTATTACAAGACAAAAGCCCCATTCCTTCACATGTAATTTAAGCTATTGGAAAGAAGGTTTGCAAAATGAAGATGTTAGAAGCCCTTTCAGATTCCAGGTTGCTTGTGTCTTCCCTTTACGTTCACGCTTGATTCTTGAATTGATTAAATGATTGCCTTGTCGCTCTTTTGAAACAGAGTTAGAAAGGATAAAGGACTCTTGACATTGTTATATAATATATACATTTTCTATTTGCAGCAACATCATCAAGGTCCAAGTCAATTAAGGCTTGAGGAATTGGTTATAACTTGAATTTGGAAGGAAATCTGGATTTTGTCCACAAAGTTTTTTTTTTCGGACAATCTTTATATAACAATCAGCGTAACTTTAATACAAAACTGAAGCTTATAATAATTAAATAATGAAGTTGTCATTAACATGTTGGGAATTTGAGGAAAAAGGGTCAATCTAGCATCATACTCGTGAGTCATGACCACAAAAGGGTATGGGCATATGCAAATCTTGAATCCAGTTGGAAAATTTTCATAGCAAATTTGAGAATAGCTAAAAGCACACTATTGAACAAGGCAGGCAGATAGAATTAGGAAAATTATTAGCAGACTGCACGTGCGGGTCTAAAAGGGTGACATGTGTCCCCTAGGGACTATATTGAAATATTTAAAATTTAATTAATTCAGAGAATGAACACATGTCAATTCCCCACCCCACTTGTGGAGTTCAAATTTTACATTGACAGTGTATCAAATAATTACCCATAGAATTAATGTTAGGCAAATAAGAGCTTTAAGAAAATTAGGGTTGTGAATCTGGCAAGTAAGGGTTATAAATTATTCAACCAAAAAATAAAAAAAAGGAGGCTAACTGCCATGAATCATGATTGAGGAGCTAATTAAGTGATCAGTTGATACCAGTGGATCAATCCGATATTAATTTCCCACCTAACAAGATGGGATCAGTTTCAGAAGCTTTCATCTTTTCGGAAACTGTCATCTTTAAAGCACCTTGTAACTCTGTTGGAAGATACTGAGTGATGCAGTGGAAATTAGATGAGCAGATCATAATTTCTCATTTCACGGGTACTCCTTAGTTTTATACCTACAATTACAAACAACTCTCTACTTATAAACAAAGGACGAATAAGGATTGCTATTTAAAATACAAGGCAGGAGCACGTTTTGCCAATCTTGGAGAAGTCATTTTTCTCAAAGTTGAAACCCTTTTGAATCCTCTCCTTCTTTTCCTTCTTATTCCCTTTAGTTTCTGACTCAACTCAACATTAAGACTCCTCTCTCTTTTGCTAGCCTTTGCCACTCTCTCAAAATCATCTCCTAGTCTTTACAGCTACCAGAGCAGGAGGGGGAGACAAGGAAGCATCTGTCTTGTTTTTGGTACCGATCTGATCCTTGTTGGGGCTGTCCTTGATCAGGAGTTGTTTTCCTCAATCTCCAAAATCCTGTTAAGAGCTACTTGGATTCTCTCACTTTTAGTTTTGCTTTTGCAGGTAAATATCCTAAATGATCTATCACCCTTTGGAGCCTTGGAGTTACTCCATCTAATTCCTTCCATTGCTAATTAACTCTCAACTCTTTATTTCATTTGAATTTGTAGAAACATGGGAGAAACAAGTGACAGCAATTCTGACGTGCAAGAAGAAGATGACAATTCATTGTTACAAATGCAGCTTAAATGTTGGCATGGGAGGTGTTGGAAAGAATGATCTAAGAAGGTCAGTTTAAACTATTTTTTATCAGCATTTTCTTTTAATTTTTCATTTGTTCTTCCCATATTCTCAAATTTATTTATCTTTGATCTATTTTTCTTCCCAAATATTCTTTTCTTATTTGAATGGTTAATAAAAAGAAATCTATTGACTGAGCTATCCACCGAATCAGTGAATTGGTTAGATGGCTCTTCGAAGCATATTAAGAATAGATGATTTCTCTTATGAAATGTGTGAGATTTGCTACTGATTCATTTTGTTTAGGGTGATCTTTAATCCACAGGATGTCTGATGTTGTTCGTCTCGCTGCTTATCATACCCCTAATGGGGAGGAGGCACCTGCTGGTAAATCTATGATATTTGTGTTTTGTTAGAATGAGAATCTGTTGGTAATTATATACTATATTGTGTTTTACAATTGTTATTATTTATGGTGCCTAAGGATTTGTGCTCGACTTGGTTTATGTCACTCTCCCTATCTTTAAATCTTACTATCATTTCTTTAGATTAGGACAAGTTTATGTCATTTTTCAGAGTGCAAAAGTGTTACAACTGGATTTGCCTTCTTGAATTTCCAAACACGGTTAAGGGAGGAGAAAGGTAAATTGTGGAGTCTGGGTCCAAACAAGCATGATGATACATTAATGCCAGCTTAGCTTTAGCCTTTAAGACTTTGAGTTTATGAATAGACAAATTTTCAGCCTTGTTGTTTCTTATGCTGAACATTTGTTGACTTTTGATTTACTTTTCATGGTTTGATTTAGGCTTTAGGGATTTCAAAAAAAATCCAAGGTAAATTACTGGTTTCTTTGTTTCGAAGAGTAAATTACTAGTTTATATTTAATGGCTTATGATTTACACATTATCTTCTATTCATACTTCCTACCATTTTTTCACACTGTTTCTGTTCTTAACAGCCCTCCCTAAAAACTACCGACCATATGGGCGTCCAGCCCATTGCGTCCTTTATGTGCATCCGCTGAGGAGGCTCCACAGCCTATCACGATGATTCTCGCCTATGAGAATGAGGCAGAAGTGTCGTATGACGTAAATGTGAAGAATGGTGTAGACAAGACTTCACTATGGAAAAAGGTGAGTATATTTCATGATCACTGGAATGTCAACTTATTGTAGCTTTGTCTTATCTTTCTGGTCAGGTATTAGCCTATATTGGTATAGGAACTTCTTTTACTGTACCTGGTGCATTATGGGCAGTACTACTATGGGCGGTACTTCTTATGTTGGGATGTGTATTTGAAGATATCTTCTCGCGAGGGTTCAAGATCCCTGGCTATCAATCCATTGCAGCTGGTATATCGAAATCGGTATGTTACATTCTATTGTGTTGTCCATTTCAATATTATGTTCATAACTAACAAAAAAGAAAAAAGTTTCAGGTGAATGAGCTGATTGAGGGCAAGCAGATCGTGAATGTCGTGAGCGAAGGGCCGTGATGGAGGCCAATGTTGTGAGCCAAGGGATGGTGAAGAGTGTCAAGGTTATTGGGATTATGGGGGCTGTCGTGGCTGTTACAGAGCTTTTGGTCGGGCTCTTGTTCTGAAATCCAAGTAGAGTTACTTTAGTTTTTGATGAAGAATGTATAGAACCCTGTTATAGGGGCTAAATACATGCCGAGAAACAAATTTAACAAAAAGTGTACACAACAGATTTTCAGATTTTCAAATTTAACCGCTAAATACATGCCGAGAAACAAATTTAACAAAAAGTGTACACAACAGATTTTCAGATTTTCAAATTTAACCGTGTTAGGTCCATGTATATAACATGGTTCTTCAACGAGGAATTCCTAGTAAGCGTGAGTCATCAGCTCGCGTTGACTACGTCCCTGCCCTTTGTACACACTGCCTTTTTTTTTTTTTATATAAAAAGGGTCGGTTGGCTAATTATGCCAACCACACAATAGTGGCTAATTATATTGTCCTTTACCTTTTTTTATATTTGTATCAAAGAATTCTTGTGACTACTCAAGTCTTGGCTTAGCACACTTCCAAAATCCACATGTTTGAAAGTTTCTCTGTCAAACCAACTTCAGTTTTTTTTTTTTTGGCATAAAATCCAACAAATAAGGAAATTCAAATGATCAAATAAGGAATAACTTTGCAATATAAATAAATGATCAATCATAGACGACCGGTTCTTGAATATCATATCCATTTGCCTAACATCTATGACTATGATGATGACCGGAACGGCCAATGCCAATCAATTGACTATCTATTGATTTGCCACCGTAGAAATAATGTAGAAAACTTGAATTACAATGAATCCTCATTTACATATATATATATACCTATTTACAGAAGTGGGAAAACTTGGGAAAGAAAAAAATAACAATAAAAATGAAGATTTTAAATTAGGAAAAAGAAATCTATTGACTGAGCTGAGCTATCCACTGAATCAGTGAATTGGTTAGATGGCTACTTTGGCAACAAAGCACAATCACCTAACTGAGAGATATTCTTCCCATGCTATTCCGACTTAACGGCGGCATCCAAAAAAATAAGGCCTGCAATTTACACTTGAATTACTGCGATTTAACCACTCCGGCTTCGGATAATCCAGAAGTCGAACTTACTGTGGAGAATGGTATGGCAAAAATGAAGAAAGATGGAAAAATAATATACATCTTTCTTCTACCACTCATCAAGCCACTCTGGAACATTGAGTTCTGCTATATCTTGAGGTGGGGAACCAACAGCAACGGCAACGGGGCAATCCTCTGAACGAAGTTCCAAATGTTGAGTTATACGAGAAGTTATTTCATGAGGAACAGGAAAACTCCAATCTCTGATCCCATTCCAGTCAACACCGGCAAACCATGGATGACTTTTAACAGAAGCGGGACCATGCCTTCCCAGTCTTATACTTTCATCGACTTCAAGTAACTGAACAATTAGTTTAAAGCAAACATGTGAGGAACTCTATGATTTCAATGAGTTATTTAAGAAGACGAAATGGTTATTAAAAGACCTTGGTGATTAGATCAACCGCTTCAGGGCTTAAATGCTGCGAAAGAATAAACTGTCCTTTTGCGATCTTTGCAAATGTATCAAGCTCACTCTCTCTCCATGATCCAAATGGCATTTCACCTTGCAGCAAGAAATAGATCAGGACTCCCACTGCCCACCTACCATGTTTCACAGTTCAAAAGACAAATGTCATGAAACAGAGGCAGAGAGAAAGAAGACTGCATCAAGCTACATAAACCTTTTTTACGACATAAGCCAACAAAAAGTATCCCTTTGGTGTTAAGACATCTCTAAAGCACTAACTAAACACTTGAAGTAAAATTAAACTTTCTTTTTTTTTTTTCACGGTATCAGTAACCAATCTCCAGCTTATACCGCAAGAAATTCTTTGGCATGTAAGCAATGTTGCAAATTTTCATTACAAAATTCTGTTTAAAATCATGCTGACAAAAGTACAAAGAGGTTTACCACAAACTTGATAAAATGGAAACTAAGCTGCAGAGCCTGAACTCTTACCAGTCAGCAGGAAGACCGTGGCCCTTGCCCTGAACTATCTCTGGTGCTAAAGAGTCTGCCATTCCGCAAATAGTAAATGTTCTCTCACTAGATAGCTTCTTCCCAAATCTGAAGTCAACTAGCTATAATGCAGCATTATAAAACGAAATGAATAAGCAACTCCATCTTGATCTGGCAATCTAAGTGAGTAAAAGAATGTGGTTCTTTTTTAATGTATACATGTGAAAATGATGTCTAATATAGTATATAATAACACCAACCTGTAAATGGCCAGTTCTGTCCAACATCAAAACATCAGGAGACACACCTCTGTAAAGGACACCATTCTGAAATTCAAATGAATGTGGATGTTTAAAAATAACTCTAAAAATAACAGATGTACAAAGAATGAACGAACTGAACAGGGATTAAAAAAAAAAAAAAAAGGACCAATTCAAGAATCTGACCTCATGTAGATCTTCCAAGGCAGTAATGACCGAGGCAGCACAGAAACGTGCTGATTGTTCATCTAACGGTGTGTGAAGTATTGAAGCTAGAGGGCAGGCAAGGCACGTATTCAATAGAATTCCAGCATGCATTTGATCAGCACAAGTGCATAGCACCTCTGGCACACAAGCTGCAGAACTCATACTCTTCATCAGATCCTTCTCCTTTAAAACTTGTGCTTCTTTTCCTAGTTTTTTTACCTTCTGCTTTGAAAACCTCTTCAAACTAAGCACATTTTCTGGTAATCAAACCATTTTGCACAAAGGAACATTTCATCAGTTTCTGATCCAGATCAAACTTCAGTAAAATTGCCACATAGCACCTAGCAGGCTTAATCTCCTATAATCCCCTAATGCACCTGACATGCCTTGGCCAAATTCTTCATGTAGGAAATGTAATGGATCCACATATAACAAGCTACTTTACATTTACGCCTATATTTGTTAGAGAAGGAAAAGTTCTATTCCTACATTACCATTTCTTAGTAATAAAGCCAGACAAGTATGAGAAAGAACTAACCTGAGTCTTTCAGAAGTACAAGCCCAATCTCACTACAGTCGGTGGAATACAAACATGTTCTCCACTCCTGCATATGAAATCAGCTGAGTTTCAGAGATTGATCTCTTGACAATAACATTTTGCTAAATTAACAACTAGGCAGGGACAGAACTAAGCACTTCTTACCAATTGAGAGAGGCTAACTTTAGCAAGCATTGAAATATCGATTTTCTTAACAGAATCCTTGGGCACATCTGGAGAAAAGGCTCTAGACCTAAATGGTGACAAAACAACAATATCTTGTCAATGAAAGTTTTAAACATCCAAATGCAAAAGAAAAAGGAAATGAAATGTTCATTGATATTTCAGGAATTCTAAAAGCTGACATACGGAAACTAAACAAAAAGCTTAATGTGAAGATTTAAAAAGAAACACATCCTAATAGGAGAAAAAGAGGAAAGCAAGGATGCAACATTCAGTGAATGAGACTAAGGCATACTTCAGATCATCCTGGGAAAGCATTGTCAAAGGACCAACGACTGAATCAAACTTATCCTTTGTCAAAACAGCACAGGTGACATCACCAACTGCAACTGCAGTTAAAGAACCCATCTGTTCACCAAGAAGTGTCCATTCCCCAAAATAACTTCCTTCCGTCTTTTCAACAGACAGTTCTTTTCCAGTCTGCTGATCCTCATCCTCTTTGGGGTTATCAGACTTGAGGCTGCAGACATTAGGATTGTTTAACAAATCCCCATCAAAATTAATCCTTACTTGGCCCTTCTGGATTATGTACAATGCAGAGAGGCCTTCATTCTGCAGATATGCAAGAGAAACACAAGAAACAAGAATGTGAACCAAAAAGAATATTACAAACAATAATGCAGAGAAAAGAAATGTAATAATATTGGAAGGAGAAACACCTACCGTATTAAATATGGCCTGCTCATTAGAGAAGGAAACTTCAGAAAGAGAATCTGCAACATGACTCAGCTGTAAGATTGTTAACCTCGATAGGAGATCCACCGAGCGAAGCAACTTCAAGGATGACAAATTAGAAAACTCAGACATCAGAATTCCACGGAAATCTTCTCGTTTTAGGGCCCAGAGGGTACCATTTGTCACAGCACGTACAGAGGCTTGGAGAGGCTTGTTGTACCTATATAGTAATAGAACAAAAATTAACATAATTAGAAGAAAGAGTTCTTTCAGCATTCATGAGTCGCTCGTTCAACTGTCCCTCAGAGCTTTATTTACAATGAGATGAGAAAGCAAAAAGAAAAAAACTCACATCAGTGCCAGCTCCCCAAATGATGATAACTTCTCAGCTGTATAACGCTGCAAAACCCTTGGCACCTCTCCATTTTTTTCTTCCTGCCAGTAAACTTTCTGGTGAAATTAATGGTCACTGAAAATAAACAATTATCTACGAGCTTATAACTCATTAGTAACACAGAAGTGAGAACTGAGAATCAAGACAGATTGAGCTATAAACCACACTAGGTAATGCACAGATTTCAACTGAAAAGTAAGTTTGACATGTCACAAAAGAAGCTCAGGTCCAGAGCACAATAATATATAACCAATATATGTATATTAAGGAAAAACAAAATAAACGAACCTGTGTTGCCAAGACCTCGAACTCTCCACTTCCAACAACATAAAAGCAGTCACCTTCACCACCCTGCAAGATAAAACAGCAATTATGGTCCTAACTTCTACCAAAACAATGGCAAATCGCCATCTAAATTTCATTTAAATGATTTGCACGTGCACATGAAGCCAAGGTAATTAAAACAGGGTTCAGCTTTTTGAATAATTAAAAAGCTCGATTCTAAACGTAAACCGGCTGCACAGAAGTAGCAAGTGTTTCAAGCATTAATAATCCTACTCATTATTGCTACGCAGGCATCTTTGCTTGCGTCATTCATATACTAAAGGCCACAGATGAAGCAGTAACGTCATTTCATGAAATTTACTCAGATTGTAACAAAAATACAATCAAGTGCAAATTAAAACAACTAACCTGTTTAACCACAATATCCCCTGGTTGGACCTCAACTCTTTGCATGCAATCCAACAAAACATGACACTGTGAATCGGTCAGTTTCCGGAAGAGGAAATGGTCATGCAATGCCCGCTCTATATGTGCCTGAAACACATAAATACAAAATAGCTTAGCAAGGTTTCCTAATGTATGAAAAAAGTAATAATAAACTAGAAAGCTTACTTCTTCTTCCCAAGTTTTCCTGTGAGCTGGAGGTGGAGGAACCCAGACTTGCCCATTCTCCAATGAACTCTCAATAGCACGAAGACGAGCCCGTGATAAGTCATGCCTTGCTCGGTGGTTCCTAGAACTCCAGCCGAAGGTTGAAGGAGATTCTGATCCTGTAGCATCTAAGACTTGCGGAGCAGGAGGCCGTAAGATTGTCGCAGGTTTAGCTGATTCACCCTCAGCAGTCTGCAAGAAAAACCAATGAGAAACAAATAACAATACAAAGAAAAGAAAAAATCTATGCAAGGAGCTTGATCACTTACACCAACTAGTCCATTAACATGCACAACGATCACGGTAATATCATCAGTACGGGTTTCATACTGAAGCCAAAGTCGATATGATTCAGCCACAATGGCGGCACAAGCATCACGAGGATCCTTGTGTTTTGCAACCTAAAAATATTAAAGACCATAAACGAAATGAAAAGAAAAGCATAAAATTTGGTAGCAAATTGAAATCATCAAATAAACATTCTAAACACAGATGATGAAGACAATTAAGAAATAATGCACATACTGCAGAACATTAAAATAGATAAATACTAATTTTTTTTCTTAAAAAAACATAAATTAGCAAGCCTTTAGAACTAAATCCATGGAATGCACTTCCATAAAGTGTTTTCCTGATTTGCATAATTAATCAATACAAATTCCTCAAATCCGACTATAACTAAAAAAACCAGCTATAAAAATAGTTATCCTAGTTCAACCAAATTTAGCAATCTAACTGAAATATAACTAGAACCAATCATGTAATCAGAGAACTAAGCTTCAGTTAAGCATTTAATAATGATCAACCCCTTTACAAATTATGTGGATTTCCTTACCATATCAACCACAGCTTGACTAGAAAGGAACTCGAAAACCCCATCACTAGCAAGCACAAAGAAAGGATGATCTTCAGTAAGTTCTAACACAACAATCTCTGGATTGGCCACAACGCCAATTGTCTCAGCAATGGAATCCCCGATACTCCTAGTAAAAGCAGTCCCAGGATACATCCCATTTGGAACCCAAAGCCTCGGAGGATCACCATCGTCGCCTTCCTCCGTTCCCCAACACTGCACATCCGGATTCTTCAGCCCTTCAATTTGATCCAATGTAAGCACTCTTGCTCCGCATAGCTTCACTCTCTCCAGCTCATCAACTCGAAATGGCGTCTGATCAATCGACAAATCAACAGCCACAATATCCTTCCCTCTTTTTTCCGCTATAACCGCTCTCGAATCACCAGAATTCGCCACATAAATCGTCCTACCTCGAACTAAAACCGTTATAGCCGTCGTACCACTCATGCTATCATCCAAATTATCGGCGTGTAACTGTGTATTGGTCGTCAAATAGGCGGCATGGCAAGCTTCGATGGCGTCGACGTGGAACTTACTATTTCTTAATAAATTCTCGCATAATTTTCTTTTCACAAATTGCGAACATTGAGCTCCGAATTCACCATGGCCGTCAAAAACACCAAAGAAATGGTCGTCGGGATTAGTTCCAAACGGAGTGTGGATACAAAAACTGTCTTGATTAGCTTTATCCAAAGCATCTGGATAATAACCTCTTTGAGATAAGAACGAATACTTAAGCTCATAATTTCCAGACGGAATTTTAACAGTTCTGGAGCCGTCCGGCGGAAGAAACTGAGCCGAAACCCTAGAGAGGCGCGTGATGCCAAGCTCCGGGTCACCGGCTCTGCCTAAACTCAACTGAGAGTGGATTTGGTCTCTGGTCTCATCGTCTTCATTCGAAGATGCAGGTGAGAAAACAGCAATCTCTGCCGCGTTTGGCCTTGTGCTTTGCGGTTCTTTGATTCTTGCATCTCTGGGAACGCAAATCTCGCCGATGCAAGCTCTCGAGTAGACGCAGCCCATCACTCAAAAGCAAAACAAACAAACAAACAAACAAACAAACAAAAAAAGTTCTCTAAAAGCAAATTCGTTCCAAATTCACCAAATGATTCATTTCATCGCTGTTTGGGAAGTGAAACACAGCAAAACATTCACTGAAGGAATTTGAAATCCCGAGAAAAACGGAAAGAATTTTCGAAAATGCTCAGAGGATTTGGAATTTTGGTCTTTGATTTCAATTTTCCTGAGACTACGCAGTAAATGGCGGTTTTTAATGAGTAAAAAAAAAAAAGAATTCGACGTTTCTTTCTTTGTTGAAACAAGTTTTCGAAATTTCGTAACTGAAAATCAAAGTAGAAGAAGAAAAATGAGAGAAAAATCGTGATCTACTGTTCTGAAATACCGTTACTAAGAAGAAAAAAATGTCACTAAAATTTACTAAAATATTTATTTTAAAAAATGAATAATTGGTAATAAAAAAATGCGAAAAAAAGTGAACAGTGTGGGAGAAAAGGTTCAAAAAAGAGAAAACAAACGGAGAGAGAGAGGGTCAGTTTCAGTGGATTACTGGAAAGGCACTCACTCAGAGCGAGATGAGGGAGCGTAAGTTAGCAAAACGAGATTAAATTACGCCGGGTGCGTAATGTGCATGAGGAGGTGGATCCGCGGGTATGAACGGAAACCGGGAAACGTGGATTTCAGAAGTTAAGAGGGGTGCGTAGTACGCAGAAGCAAAAGTGGAGAGTAAACGGCACCGTTTTACTCTCGCGTACTACAGTGCTATTTTTGCCAAATCAGATGAAGATTTGTGCTTGTCTATGGTATATTATGTGTAACATTTTTTCCACCAATATATGTATATGGGTAATTATTTGATACATCGACGGTGTAAATTTTGGATTCCACAAGCAGGTTGTGGAGTTGACACATGTCCATTTTTTTAATTAATTAAGTTTTAAATATTTCAATCTAATCCCTAAAGGACACATATCACCCTTCAAAACCCACTTGTGTAGTCCGTTAAACACCGTCGGTATATTGTATAATATATATATATATAACTTTTTTGTGAAAGAATTAAATGATTTTTGATTCTATGTAAAATTTAATGAGAAAAAATTAAAATTAGTTATGAAACAAGGGAATCTCTAATTTAGCAATGTTTCTAAATTCTAATAAAAACATGATAATGTCTTTCTGTATTTAGCAAGTTCTTTTTATACACCTCGAGAGAAGAATAAATAGAAGAGGAAAGAATTTAATGGTTTCCCCTATTAGAATGTTTTCAAAGTCGTTATCACTATTCACTCATTAAGTAGTTAAAAGAAGTTTCTACTAGTCCAATAATTTCACACTTTCCCCTTTTTATTTTAGTGATGATAAGAGTAAGAATGTAAGATCTAATTCAACAATACATTTGGAAAGGTTCATTAAGGTAGAGTTTAGTCTTTTTGGTGTAAACCATAGGTATTAGCAATCATTTTAATATTTTACGTTTAATTATGTCCAAGCCGAATTAGTTTATTATATGGTAAAACTCTAGATAATTTTCTTCATTCATATTCATATAAAACTCATGAGTTCAATGCATACATTATTTAAGAGAAATTATCAAACCACTTGAGTTGATTTATCGGTGTTCAAATAGCGTTTAAGATTTTCAAAAACACTTCAGGAATGCAATGTTCGGTGTTTCGAGTTCAATACTAAACATATCTATGAAAAAAAGGAGAGAGAGAGTAATAAAGTTGTCATAAGAGTTTGTTTAATTTGTTGAGTGTCATTCTATTATCTATTGAAAATATTACTAAACAATGGTCTTTATTATCCCCATATCCTAAACCTTTATTACACCCAAATATTAAGCATTTAAAAGAAGAATGAGAAGGAGAAGGGTTTTAAAAATAATAAAGGCACTCGGCATATCACATATGGGATAACCAGCATGAATTTGAAGTTATAAAGGTAACATTATGCTAAGTCTAGAGTCAACATCGCATGAAAGTCGACACTTTATTAAGTCGTATATCTTTTAAGATGTAATATCGTATTCTTAGAGAAGTAATTCATTGGAGAGTTGCCTAAATGGTGTGATGGAATTGGAGGATCCTCTCCCGGGATGCTTCCGTTACTTGAACAAGACACCAATGGTGTTGCTGTTCTGAGAGACTAGTCGATTATCGGCATCTTATATAAAAAAAAAAAAAGGTAATTCACTAGTTACACCTTAGTATATATCAATATCAGTATACATTGAAAATTTCAAAGTTCGAATCTTGAGCGCGTGGGATGAAAAATGGCTCTCCCTTTTCAACTTATATTGATAAATAAGATCAATTTGATTCTATATTATATAAAATTTTTAAAAAAATAGATAAATGAACATATATACTATATACTATATGGTATATTATCTTACCTAATTCAAGGAATTTGATAATATCATATGGAGTTTGGAGACATATCATGTTAAACACAAGACCCACCAATCCGTGACTCTGACCAAACAATTGGAAAGTAGATTTAGAAGCATGGAGCAGTAACCATCAACAATTGCACAATAATATAAACTTTAGCAATTTAGCCCTTTTCTTCAGGTAGATTAAAAAAAATAAAGTTCACAAAAGAACAAACAAATTTCTCCAAAGTCTTTAAAAAAAAAAAAAACTAAAGTATAGTCTTTTTAATTCTGTCCCCATATCACCATTTCGTTTTTTTTTTTTTCTAAATTATTGGGGGAAGTTTTTGTAAAGTTTATAATAAACTCCTCCAAATCCGTGTGACCTGAATCTTCCATGACATAAATGATTGATTTGGTTCAATGGCTGGCTTTCGAATGCAAAAATTGCGAAGGCCACCCACGTTGGATAATTATCACAAAGCTCCTTTTTCCTTTCAAAGTGGTCCCTTCTTATCCCTCTTGGTCTTGACCTTCCAAGAGGAAAGTGTTGCGGCTCTAAGTTATTCCTCAATCCTTTCTCTGTTTTTTCATGCATTTATTTATATATCATCAAAGTTTAAGAAAAGGGAATATTTCGTTATTTAAGGAATCATTAATCATTTATCATTAATTTATAGTCCACCAATGAATTGTTGTGAAAAAATTTATGAATTTATTAAGCTTAGTATAGAAAATGTTTGATAATAGATAATCACCTCTCGAGTTGAGTAGAAGGAGTTCAATTCCCCTTAAATAATATATTTCGAATTCGAATCTAGTGAATGTCGAAAGCAAGTGTTGGAAAAACTTCTTTCATATGGGTTCGACGTGACATGACTCCAGATTGTATTTTTTTTTATCAAATAATCGCTTTCATTAATCAATAATCAGAGATTACAAACGTCGGGAGGAATAGTCCCACACTGATTACAAACGTCAGGAGGAGTAGTCTCGCACCACACAATTATCCAGCTCAATCTTAGCTAGAAAATGTGCAAAGCTAAATCTCTAATTTCATCTATAATTACTAAACATACCAAATACATAAATAAATAAATTACAAATAAATCCAGATTCTGTCAAACTAGAACCCACCATATACACAAATAAAATAAATTATAAATAAACTCACAATCCATGAGACTAGAACTCAAGACCTCATGATTCAGGTAAACTGGAACTAAAAGTCCAGCAATCTACCATTAAACCAAATGCTCGATGACTCAATGTAATTGCTAGATAGTAGATATCAGATAAATTAGTAAAAAATATAAAATACTTGGTATTAGTGATTGATATAATGTCGGAAGTTTTAATTCTTATATCGGAATTTATATATACCTACAAAGTCTCACGTACCAAAAATATTTGTTATTGCTATTGGTAGAGAATTGTCGTCGAGAGAGTTTGGTCGGCAACATGGTCGGTTTTTTTTTTTTAAAGTAATTTTTTTTTGGCCAAAATTTGCATTGAATATTTAAATATTGCGTTACAGGTAAAATAAATGAAGGTGATGATTAGATGGGTATGGTCTAATCGGATATAATATGTGCTAGGAAAATCAAGATTTTCTAACATTAATTTGGTAAATATAAAAAAATGATTTTCTAACATTTTTTTTCTTTTAATTTGAACCATACAAAAAGCTTATAAAAGAAGTGACTTTTCTCAATCGGGGAGCTTGCGACAGTAGAACATTTTGGATGGTGATCAGACATACAAGGGTTTAAAGAAGAGTCGAGCTAAAGTGAAAATGAAAGCCAATAGTAATATTGATGATCGATGATATTTATTTTCCAATTTCAACTCTGTCATACTATTTTTTTATAAAGGTGAAAAAAAGATAGAAAAAAAGTTATTAAAATTTATTGGAGTATATACAAGTAACTATATATATAAGTATAACCGGATCCGGATTAGTCGGAGCAAAGCCCTGAATACCGGATGGGATACCAAAAAAATATATATAAGTATAACAGCTTAATCAGAAAAGAAAATGTCCAAATTAAATTAAAGCTACCAAATTTTAATTTTAATGACTTATCACTGGCGAATTATTATTTTACATACATATATATACACTCATCTCACCATTTGTTTCAAATATTTTTTTTTTGGTGAAACAAATATTTTTATTTTGCTGTGATATAACTAGCTAAACTATAGAATATGGAAATGGGGCATTAGGATTGATATAATACTAAATAAACAAATTTATTTAGTATTGAATAAATGGGTCGGAATTGGCACTCTGAGATCGTAGTTTCTGTCATTTTATTTAATTTTTTGTTCTTTTGTATAAAAATACATAAACAAATTTATTTATGATATGAGACAAAAGTACTATTGAATTAAATTGGGCTTTCTTTTTTCAATTATAGGAGTATATGCATCAAGGACAAAATAATGGAAATTAATTAGTAAGAAAATAAAACACAGAATTTTGATAAAGAAGATAAAAATCATATATTTGTATTCCTTTCCATTTCTTATTTCAAGTGCATATATAAAATATAGAGAAATAATCTTATATAAATTAAATGTAATTAAAATCTCCACCAAAAGAACACCTTTTTTTTTTCTCACAAATTAAATTAACTAGTTGTCATTTTCAAATCTAGTTCATATGTTCATCCAATGAAGAGGTTCACATGCAAAGGAATTTATTTCATTAGTTATTATGAAAAGTAATGTACCTAATTGCAACAATAATTTTGACAATAACGATATCCTAATTAATCCTCCCAACATCACTAAAAAAAAAAAAAAAAAAAAAAAAAAAAAAAAATCCTCCCAATTACAATATTCAAAAACCCAAATTTCTCTTTCAAACGAAAGGAGTCAAGCCATAACATGCCAACCACAAAAAAGAATTTATATATACCCAAATTCTTCCTAGCCCTTTAATTTAAGCTTTCTAGCTTCTCACTCTCACTCACACCTACCCAATTTTAAGCTTTGCGGTGGTGCATTTTGGCAATGTCACATCAGCTTTTAGACAAAAACCCAACTCAACAATTCACGATTTGTCTGAATTATTATTATTCTAACTTGCACCCTTCAATTCCAATCCAATCCATCGTCAGCTCATCAGCATGGGGGGATTAACAATTCAACATGCATGTGTTTGAACTAATTTGAATTGGGAACCCCATTTCATTTCCCCCCTTTTTAAAACCCTAAACAGATAATAGCTTGCTTCAATTTCATTATCATATTCTATTTTTGGCACGTTTAATTAATTGTGCCATGTTTATATGTTTATCCAAATATATATATACGTTTATGGATGAAGTTGGTCCTTGTTATAGTAAGGATTTAAGTTTGTGATGAAAGACATTTGGATTCGAGTTTTCATAAACTCATACTAGTAGATATTGATGTAAGTTCGAAAAACTCACAAGTGAAGATCTAACATATTCGAATACCAAAAAGATTGACGATTTATTATTTCCTTGGAGATGATCACTTATTAGACAATTTGGTCTTTGAACTTATAAGAAATGGACAATCCTTTGAACTTCTAAAATTGCCAATTTCGAGCATGGGCTTGTATAAAAATGGACAAATTAGCCCTTTTTAGGTAGAAATTCGTACGGCTCCGTTAAATTCCTCCCAATTTCCGTCAATTTGTTAATGGAGTAGCACCAATTTTCATTCTAAAAGGGCTAATTTGTATATTTCTTACAAATTCAGGCGTGAAATTGACAATTTTAGAAGTTCAAGGGCTAAATTGTCTCCATCTTACAAATTCAGAAGACAAAATAGCCATTAAATCTCCTACAGATAGATAACGAGCAATTACGGCGCGTAAACACGAATCACGAAATTTAATGAATAATGACGAGTTAATGATGTTGAAATTTATTAGGATACGAATGAACTAATAATAAATAAAGTTAAATAAATATCCCTTCCATCTTAACAACTATGAATTGGTCCATGATCTTGAACAAAGTGGGGCGCATTCAACAAAACATTATACTTTTTGGGACCTTTCGGCTTTCCTATATAGCAATATTATAAAACACAAGAGGGTGGGGCTATACGAACAAAATACTACCCAGATAGAGTGATGGAAGTCTTTCAAAACTGCCAAAAAAAAAAACTTAGTGGGTAGCTTTTGAAAACTGTGTTGAAGTGATTATTCTTTTTAGTTTTGTGTAGCTTAAAATTTTTTGATGTGTGGAAAGTGTAAACATATTTTATTTAGAGTTTAAGAAGTGTATAAAGACAAATTGTTAACTTGTTTCGGGGACAATTTTGGGGTCTAGAAGGCACAAAGCACGGTGCATTGTTGTTGCTTTGCTTCAATTTTTTGTAACAAAAAATTCTAAATTGTTGCCTTTTTTTTTATTATTATTACATTTTTATTAGAAGAGAATATTCCATGTCGTCGCCTTCTATACAACACAATGTTAATTTGGATAAAGAGGTTTAGATTTGAAGAAAAAGATCATAAAAATTAAAAAAAAGTTCCTTAATTGCTAGCATTTGAGTCTTCTAGAAAGCTTTTTTAGTAGTACTAAAAAAAGAAAACAAATTTGGACTTGACTCAATTCATTATTATTGTTTGAATAAATTAAAAGGTAAATTATACAATATACCGTCAGTAGAGTTTAGCAGACTACATAAACAGGTTCTGAAGGGTGACACGTGTCCCTTAGGAACTAGATTGAAATATTTAAAACTTAAATAATTAAAAAAAATATTTAAAACTTAAATAATTAAAAAAATGGACATGTGTCAACTCCACAACCCGTTTGTGGAGTCCAAAATTTACACCGCCAATGTATCATATAATCACCCTAATTAAAAAATCTTCGAAAATTATTAAATGTGGATGGGATAAACTAAACATATCGAGTTGGTGCCAAGAAAAAAAAAGAAACTAAATATTGAGTAGAGTTTTTCTTCTGCCAAAAAAAAAAAGAGTAGAGTTTTTCTTATGGGCTTTTATTGGAATATTTTGGACTGCAAAAGCAGAGTCCAATCCAGAATTTTGTACTTTTAACGAATCTATGGTGCCAACTGCCACGGGCAATTTAAGCCCAAATCTTAAAAATGGACTTTTCCTGGGACGTCACAGGCCGAGCACTCTTCTTTTGTCCCAAATAAGAGAGAAAGAATAAACAAAAAAAATAATAATAATAACAAAAGGGCTTCACAAAGCTAATGCCATTTACTCGTACTCGCGTAAATGAATAATTAAATGATAGCTTTGTGCAACCTCGTGCATCATCATAATTTATCATTGATAATTTTTTTTTTTTTGAAAACAAGCAGGAAAAACAGAAACTAACTATGAGAAAAACATCAGGGGAAAGTTACACCCCTTACATAAGTATCGATTAGATTCTTCATATCATCAGGTGGATCTGTAAGCAATTCAAAATCATCATCCAGGCTACAAGCAGCATTTGCCAACCATTCGGCATAGAAATTCCCTTCGCGATAGATATGCTTTATCGAACACCTCCAGTCCCTAGCCAATAAACATCTAATATCAGCAATAAGGCATCCCAACGGATGGATCAAAACATCCCCTCTACTTATCAGTTCAATGGCCACCAGTGCATCAGATTCACAAACTAGCACCATGTATCTACAATCCCATACCAACTGCAGACCTCGTCGAATGGCCTGTAATTCAGCCTCCACATTCGAACACACTCCAAGATGTAATTTAACACCCATAAGCCAGGCACCCACTGAAAGATCTTATCAAACCTACTGCGCATGCGATCCCTGGATTACCTTTTGCTGCTCCGTCAACATTTAGTTTCACCACCCCATCATCCGGCGGCACCCATTTAACATTAAAACTTATAGCAGCCGCATGCTTAGATTTAACTAATGCAAGCATCACCTCCTTAGCCGTGCCCATAACATTTGAAATCAAAGGACTCATCTCCAAAGAAACCTCCTCATTCTTCATTATGAAGTCACATCTTCGGGTCCAAAGTCTCCATAGTGTAACCGCAAAAACAATTCTCCATTCGATACCTGCATAGGGAGAAGTTGATGACAAGTTTTCATCTAACCAAGTTACCAAAGGAACAGGTTGATAGGATTTCCCGAGCCCCTGTCAGACCAAGTTCGAGTGACGGCAGTCCCTTAAAGTATGACCCACTGATTCCTCCCTTTCATTACAGAGACTACAATTGGGGCTAAAGCCCATACCCCACGCTGCTCTCATGCTGTTTGTGAGCAAACGTTCTCTTCGCACAAGCCACACAAAATGCAACCATCGAGAAGGGAGCGGTAACTTCCATAGCCACGCCCAACTTCCATCCACAAGTTTAGTGTCCTGCTCCAACAAAGCTATATAATTTGGAGTCGAGTCATATCATATTCCGATTCAGGTGAAATTCTCTCAACATCTATTATTCAATTTACAAGAGTCAAACCCAAACTTTGTTTAAGAGTTGATGAGCGGATTAAAATTCATTTAGGTAGAATGAATTCAATGTCCATTAACTAAAATTTTGAATTCAAATATTGTGAATGAAGAAAATAGATGCTTCTAATTGAGATTTAATGTGACTTAATTCCATATTAGTTAGGACTGAATGTAACTGCCGAATAAGGTCGTTAACAAGGAAGAATTAAGTAGTATATGATATATTGCAAAATCATTTGTATTTACATAGTTAAATTACTATAATATGTCTCATTACTAATTCACTATAGATGATTCACATTCTTTGCTTATATATAAACCCAAAACGGGAAAAAAAAGGGAAAAAGAAAAGTTCACAAAAACAGGGAGATTTTGTGGATATTAAGAGGGAGAGAAACAAACGCAAAGGAAACCCCTCAAAAAGGGATCTGGGGGGACTATAGCTGGACTTGGACATCTCTCGTGAACCACGTTCACTGTTTGTACGGCCAATTTTTGGAATCAAAAACCCCCAAATAAAGCCTTTGGCTCCACTCCAACTCCACTTTCCCCAAATCCAATAGCCTAATTTTCTTAAAAAGAAATTACAAAATATTCTGTTTATACTTTATATTCGCATTTTCCTTTTTATAATTTACTGTTATTTTGTATATTGTAAAAAAAAAAAAGTTTACTGTTATTTTGTTTTCACATTTAAACTTATCATCGTAAAATCACAGCCTCACTCTCTCTTTCACTGCACAGACGAAAACAGAAAACACCGAGAGAGAGAGAGAGATGCTATAGTCACCGTCACAGACAGCTCTTTACAAATATCACAGACTCTCTTCACTTTGTGAGACGAGACAGAAACAACAATACTGCTTAGATTTTTATTTTTTTCTTAATTATTATTTTTTTTTCCAAATTTAAACAATTCCTATTTATATATTGAGAGTCTGGAATTGACGAAGATGGTGAGGATAATTCCCATGGCGTCCACAATACGACCTTCTCTCTCGTCGTTTAGATTCTCCGGCGGTGTTGCCTCCACGCGCTATGGCGTTTCGCTTTCTCCCTTTCATCTTACTCGCCGACTCATTTTCTCTCACCTTGGCAGCAGTAAGCTCTATTTTTCTTCTTCCTTTTTTCGAATTCTATCTGTTTTTATATGAATTAATAAATTTATTTCAGCTGTTTGCCCTAAATTTTATTTATTTCTGTTTTAATATTATAGTATTGGGAATTCATTTACTGTTTGAAGATTCAGCTAAAATCGGGCATTGAAGTTCTTCTTTTGTTATCGTTCATTCTTAAGTGATTTTTAGATGAATCTGATTACAATGCAATCGTTATGGCGTTGTTGGAAGAATCATTAATTTGGTGAAATGATTGGTCTTTACTGTAAACGTTACAATTTTTGGTTTTTCTCCTGGATTTTATTGAATGAAAGGGTTAAATATTGGATGGATTTTGGTTATTTCTTATTCTTTTTTTGGGGGGGAAAATTATACAGATGTTCCTCAGTCACAAGCCTTTGGTTTGAAATCTTCGAAGCTGTTGAGAGCTGAGTCAAGTAGGGCAGGGATGCCTCTGGCCGGAAATGTGGTACAAGCAAGCACGGTTGCCGCCCAAGAAACTGCTTTAGAGTGGGTTAAGAAGGACAAAAGAAGAATGTTGCATGTTGTTTATCGAGTTGGAGATTTGGACAGGACAATCAAGTATGTCATTTGAAGATTTTATTATCATTTTTATGTTTCGTTTGTTAATCATTGTCAGAGGATTGTGACATAATCTATTCTTTCTGAACAATCTTGTGTTGGAATCTAGTCTTTGGACCTAACTCGAATTTATGGTGGTCGCAGATTCTATACTGAGTGCCTGGGAATGAAGTTGTTGAGGAAACGGGACATTCCAGAGGAGAGATATACGAATGCCTTTCTTGGATATGGGCCAGAAGATTCTCACTTTGTTATTGAACTCACTTACAGTAAGTTTTCAGACTACTACTTTTGCTTTTCTAAACTAGGATAAATCTGAAATTTCATAGCTATATATGGAAAATTTCTTTCCATACTCGGATAGTATAGTTGACTGTATATATGAGCTCAGCTATGGATATTCATTTTCATTGAATGATGCTTCCAGATTATGGTGTTGACAAGTATGACATTGGAACTGGATTTGGTCATTTTGGTATTGCGGTTGAGGATGTAAGTTCAAACTCTGGCTTCAGAAATTATAAATTCTTTTCCCCTATTTTAAACAAAGATGATAGACTATTATGTATCAAAGAACTCCTAACTTCTAGGTTTTAAAGCTGAATGCTTTTATGATTGACTGATTAGGTTGCCAAGACTGTGGAACTTATAAAGGCCAAGGGTGGAAAAGTAACCAGAGAACCTGGTGCAGTGAAAGGTGGCAAAACTGTAATTGCATTTATTGAGGATCCTGATGGCTACAAGTTTGAACTGCTGGAAAGGGGGCCTACTCCTGAACCCTTGTGCCAAGTAATGCTACGTGTTGGCGATCTTGATCGTTCCATAAATTTTTATGAGAAGGTGAGAGTTGCTGGGAAACATTGGCAAATAATATCTGATGCTATTTAACAGTCTTTTACATAAAGTAATGAGATGCCTTTTTTGGGGGTTTACTATGTTTTTAAGTCATATAGTAGGTCTCACTCTCTACTCTCTATTTTCTTTTTCTCTCAGGCCTTTGGCATGGAGCTTCTTCGCACACGAGATAATCCAGAGTACAAGGTAGATAACTATCAAACATTTCTTTTGGCTGATAGAATAAGTTTAAACGCGTATTATGGGGAATAAAGTAAAAAAAAAAAAGGAAAAGAAAAAATGGAAAATGGGGGAAGGTCAAGGGTTTGAAAGAAGGATTTAAGTGTACATACTCTGTTATTCTGTGCATGCTCTCTTGTGTGTCCTTTTCGCTGTATTCATGGCTATATGCACTGACATATGTTTGTGAATTTATCATTTAGTATACAATAGCCATGATGGGCTATGGGCCTGAAGATAAAAGTGCTGTGCTTGAGTTGACATACAACTATGGGGTCACTGATTATGACAAAGGCAACGGTTATGCTCAGGTAAAAATATTTCTCTTTTCTTTTCATTTTTAACCTTAAAAAGTTTCTACTTCTTTTGCTTGCAAAATAAAGGTTATGTTTTGTGATTCCATGCCTTTATTTCTTATATCATGGGAACAACTCAACGGCTTAATACTTGTGTGCAGATTGCAATTGGCACAGATGATGTTTACAAAACTGCTGAGGCAGTCAAACTTTTTGGTGGAAAAATTACCCGGGAACCTGGACCATTACCTGGTATCAACACCAAGATCACTGCATGCTTAGATCCTGATGGTTGGAAGACGGTATGCCTTATTTCTTGCCAAATTCAAATAATCTTTTCGTCAGTTAGAGAACTTTGAAAATAATATGGTTTTGGTTATATCTAGCTATGTATTCAGTATCCTTAGGAAAAGTGATAGGTGAAGGGGAAGAGGGGCTTAGAGAGTAGGACCCCTTGCTTGCTTATCATTCAAATATATCAACAATATCTCATAAAAGATAGTGCATCTAGAGTGTTTGCTCATTCATATGCATTGCTCTAATATAGATTTTCTATTAGCTTTTTGGAGAAAAGTTTCAATATGCATCACCATTTTTTTTTTTACTTAAAAGAAAATTGTTTCCACTTAGGTAGGTAACTTAATATCTTATTGACTCACTTTGCTCTATAAATTGCAGGTTTTTGTTGATAATATTGATTTCTACAAAGAACTGGAGTGAATTTTGGATGCATTCTCATATTATCCTTTCGAAACTTAAATCAAAACCTGAGCCGGATGGATTTGTTGAGGAAAACTCCCTGTAAGAACACAGCCAAATACCATTTTGTAGATAAATCTCCTTTACAGCGAGAATAGCGTAGCCATTAGTCCATTAGCATTGCATAAGGGAAGAAATCTTGAGACCTCAGTTTCGATTATTTATCTTTCTCTTCTCATTTCAATGAAATATTTTTACCAAAAAAACTCATGTTTGATTCGGCTACCTGTTAGGAGATGATTGTAAGCAATACAAAAGTGTACTATAGTAAATCATGTCTGCTAATATCATGTGTTTGAAGTTGATTCTCAATTTTTGGAGTCCCAAATCTAATTTGTTAAAAGCATTCGCCAAAAATGTTAGATAATTAATAATTTTCATTTTCTGCATTGTTTATCAGTATTCAGTTTAATTCTTTAATGATCAAGAAGAAAGATGTTATATTTCTACTAAAAATAATTGAAAGAACTTCCCAAGTACCTAGTAAAACTAAAATTTAATTCCTCTTGTAATTGTTTCGTTTAGTAGATCCTTAATTATTCAAGGTGATTACATTTTGGTTTTCTCTGTATAATTATAAAATGTTTGGGGACCTTTATTGAGACTCTATTGTTCAGATTACCCTCAGGGGTGATCACCAGTGATGCAAGATCACCGGTGATCAAAGATTACATGGATTTATGGTACTGGTGCAAGATCACCGGTGATCAAAGATTACATGGATTTATGGTGGTAATCCAGATCACCCTTAGAGGGGTGATCAAGGTAATCCGGATTACCACACCTTTAAGGGTGATCAGGGTAATCCGGATTACCATCCAGATCACCCTTAGAGGGGTGATCAGGGTAATCCGGATTACCACACCTCTAAGGGTGATCAGGGTAATCCGGATTACCACACCAAACCAAAAAGTGTAACCAAACGGTGGTAATCCAGATCACCCCCTTGGAGGGGTGATCAAGGGTAATCCAGATTACCACACCAAACCAAAAAGTGTAACCAAAGAGGGTGATCTGAGATCACCTGTCAAGATCACCACAGATGATCAAAGATCACCCCAACCAAACGCCCCCTCATGTTTTATTTTCTTTGAAATATTTAAAAATCTCTAAAAAGGTCAATTATGACGTGGTGGGATTTGATTGGTTGTGTGAGAACCCAAAAATAACACATTGGCGCGGCGCGATTCAGTTCATCTTCTTCTCTCCTTAACCTTAACCCTTTTGCAAAATTTAAAGTTTAAACCCTACGTATAAATTCATCCCTAAAATCGCTTATAAGCCTAAAACCCATAATTTTCTTCTTCTCCTTCATAGAAAAACCAGTTAGAAAAATATAAACGCCGTTGGTTTCTTCCTCACTTCTTCGTTTTCATCCAAAGCCAAATTTATGGCGGTAGAGAACGAAAGCAAACGCAAGAAGATGGAGAAGTCTCAGAAGCAGAAGCAGAAGCAGAAAGAGAAACATGAGAGTAAAAAAGAAGAAGAGAAAACAAGCAAAGAAACAGAAGCCAAAAGCAGTGCCCAAGCGGAAGTGAAGAGCAACCCAAACAAGAAACGCAAACAAGCTTTCCCTTTTGGCAATTACAAAAATTATTATGGCTACCGAGTAAATTTTCCTTGCCCTTTTCCCTTTTTTTTTTCTCCTTTTCTACTTCTGAAGTTTTTTTTTTTATTATTTAAAGATGGGATTTTTATTTGTTTGTGTACATGGTTGTTTTAGATTGGACCAAGTCATGAAGCAGAAGATCCTCGGGTTAAGGTATTGAAGAAGGAGTGGTTTGAAGGGAAAGATTGTCTGGATATCGGTTGTAACAGTGGCGTCATTACAATTCAGATTGGTACTTCCACTTTATTCATTGTTTATATTGTTAAATGTTTTAAGTTTTAACTTTACCATTTTAAAAGTTTTAATTTTGTTGTCAAAAAGGATGGAAAAACAAGTAATTAGTAATGTTTGAAGAATTGGATACTTTGAAGCTGTGATAGAAAGTTGAATGCCAGGGAATATATAATGTGGGATGTGTGCTTTAGTCTTTGTTTTAGTGATATGAATTTGGAGTATTTGGGTCGTAATTGCTTACATTGGATTTAATGATTTTGTTTTCATATATGCAGCAAAGAAGTTTAATTGCAAGAGCATTCTCGGACTTGACATTGATTCCGGTAAGATTAACAGCTCAAGTATCATGAGAAGATCCACATTTTGTCTACGTGTGTATTTTAGTTTGTCCTATTTGTTATATGTTGAACAAATATGGGAATTTGTTTCTACCATCATAGTAATAATGCCATTTTGGAATATTGTTTGGTATAGGGCCTATAGGCGTATGTCATGTTAAAGCTTTTTGATCAAAGTCAAAGGCAATAGAGGTGTAAATAAGCTGATTTGAGGCTTCTTTTCTGTGGTGTCATTAGAGGCCTTGAAGTTGATAACAATTTCAGTTTATAATAGTTTTGTTATAGATGCACGTTGTGCCACAGGATTGAGGTTTTTCATTAGGTTGAAAACCGGAGACTAATGCAAATTTTCCTTTGTATCATCCAGGTCTAATTGAGGATGCATTCTGGTACCTTAGAAAATTTACGAAAACGGAATCTGCTGGGAAGAAACAAGCAAAGGATACCAGTGTAAAGGCTGTACAGGAAGGAAATAGTTCAGAGCAGTCTACTACTGCATTGTCAAACGAAGGCCCAAATGAAAGTTTGAGCCATCACTCTTCTGGAGAAAGAAATCTATCTGATATAGTTACTTTTCGACGAGAAAATTTTGTGCAGAGTCATCGCCCGCATGAAAAGTGTTATGATACAATTCTTTGGTATGTTTTCTCTTATTCTGTATCGGGCAATTTGTGAATTGTAAAGTTTTTCCCTGAAAAATTATCCATGCATCTGTGTCCCTTTTTGCATATGCACTACTTTATAGGGCAGTCCTTTTTTTTACAAGTTTCTATTGGAATATGCCCGTGCATAAACTTAGCATATTATATGGTAATTTATTTTAGAAATTGCACCATGAAGATTTTTTTTTTCTGTGAATTTAGAAGGAAAAGCATTTTTTATTAGTAGTATTCTGTATACAAACCATGGATCTTCTAACTGCAATTGTGAGCTGAAACTGATACATTCATTTTTGGTCTTCTTTCCTAAATTTGTTTTCTACTGGATTCTTCTGCAATGCAGTTTGAGCGTGGCAAAGTGGATTCACCTGAACTGGGGTGATGATGGATTGATTACTTTATTTTCCAAGATTTGGAAACTTCTTCATCCGGTAATTATCACGCATAGTCTTTTCCACCCTATTTCTTTTCATGAATGAGTATCAATTTTCTTTTCACTCATGCACACACATGGAGGAATTCATGTACTGTTAGTCATCAGAACTCTGAACTGCATTTTATAATTGAGCAGGGTGGCGTTTTTATCTTGGAACCTCAACCTTGGGAATCATATGAAAAGAATCGTAAAGTTTCTGAGGTAATTCATTTTTCTTAAATAAATGTTGAATAATAGTGTGAACTGCCCTTCTGACTTGCTCTGAGATGTAGACTCTGTTCTAGACTGTTGTTTGCTTTTGTTTATGAGAATTTGTGTTCTGTAGTAAGACTAAACCATTGCATGTTTGGTCAAGTATGTTATCAAATACATTTCTTGACTGGATCCTCTCAGAACTTGTTTGTACATTGTTTCGCAGACAGCATCGAATAATTATCGTAGTATTATGTTCCGACCAGAGCATTTTCAAGACATTCTTCTGGATAAGGTATGTGTTTCGTCTTTGCTAATGATGTTGATGTTTCAGGTATGAAGGAATATTTAATTATTGCTTTGGACACTTAGGAAATGTGTATTCTCATTTGCAGATTGGATTCAGAAAGGTAGAAGACATCACTTCAGGGTTGTCGGGCACGAGAGCAGGTTTTGATAGACCAATCTTTGCATTCTACAAATGACTTCAAGCAGTGAGCCAAATCAAGGATTTGTGGCTTTTTGCTATGCTCCTTAACTATAATATAAATAGAAAGATAGATCCATCCGTCTGATTTCAATTTTGATATCTAAAAAGGAATGAAAAGGGATGGAAGAAACCGTAACTATTTTTTGTAATATCGTGTAAATTACCAAAGTTTATGGTATCAAAAAAAAAAAAGAACAAAGTTTAATATTGCTTTAGTTGAAACTAATACATATATATTTAAAGGGTTTATATTTTAATTTTAATTAGTATTAATATTATACATAGCCTCCGCAATTTTTATGTTTAATTCGTTCAAAAGAGTAAGACAAGATTAAAGAAAAAGTTATACCCAGAATATAAAAGAGAGCATAAATTGCAACGTAAGACTCCTGGCATTAGTCATGTTTATAATCAAATGTAACGCATATTGTAAAAGCAAAACTTATTTGGAATATCTTTTTTGGTCATATACTTTGATTTTTGGTAATAATAGTCCCTGAACAAAACGGAAGAAAAATCAACATGAAAGTGAATAAAAAGCACACGTTAAATTAAGCAAATCAAAACGGTACTACATTTGAAGAAACTTTCACGAGAATAACGAGATTCAAAACCCTATCAAGTATTAAATACTACCATATTTACACGCAAATACTGATATTGAAACATTTCTTCATTTATATATTACAACTAGAAACAGCCCAGCAGCTTCTAACGGCCAAGTAAAACATGGAACGTCTAGAAGCAGAGAAACACCCGAAAAGAACAAACGAAAACAACCTTGTTAATCGGTTATAAACTTTAATGGACAAAGACTTTGTTCCTGTGGTTCGCGTAAACAACCTCACAGAGGACTTGGTTATTTTCCAGATCTTTTCCTAAACCACCATTATACTTAAATCTATTCTTTCCGGTTCAAGTAAGACTGGAAATGTATCCCAATAAAGGCCCCGTCATCTGATAGTCCAACTTAAGATTTCCCAAACTCCAGCAATGGCATAAATTGAACGACTTTCCGGAGTAAAGTATTAATCATAAGAGGATGTCAGAGCTGTACATACCTGAAGGAGCTTCAAGCAATACTAATACAGTTTCAGATGCACGAAAATCTCGAGACCTGATTAATACAAGAGTCAACAAACCAAGAAGCAATAGTATTTCTAGACCAGCAATTGACTGGGAGAGTTTTTATCCCAACCTGGTTCAAACTTCAAATCAGACAAAAATATGCTCCCAAAGCCACATAGAGCTCTTCAGATCTCCAGAATAGCCCTGAGCAAATGCGACTAGTAGTCCACTTTCTAGCTTCTCTAATTATCCTGAACATCTTCTATCAGAGTTTACATAAGACAAGCTGCTGTAGTTACTAGTTAAACGATGTTGGCTCGCTGCCTGTCAACATTCCTGTCTATCTGAGGTGATGAGTTCCTCGTAAGACTAACCAATACCCCAAAATCAGTGCTTGTTTTGCTTGGACATCAATACTTGCAGAACCGACAATTCAAGGCAAGGTACCAACCATAAAATTAATCTTCAACGTTCACCAGTCAGTAGTTAGCAGTCCTTACTAGATCTGGCATGGTTAGCAAATCCAGAGATAAACGTTTATGGTCTTCAAATGAATCCCTGAATTTTTATAATTTCCCTATTCCATCCTTCGAGCAGCACTGTGGTCAGAAAGGCATCCTGCAAATTAGAAGATAATAGCTGATTATTAAGATCATAATTTTAAATTAGTTTCAAGACACGATTCTTATCCTTATAGGACGCATAATGCATTATATTATTATTCAATATAAAAACAATATGCTAGAAAGATTATCATACATAGATTTTGATGTGACTGTACAGCTATTACTAATCATTCTTATAGGATGGCCTAGAGAATATTCTGCTCTTGCCAATGTCCAAATATGAGACTTATTAAAGTTATGCATGGAAACAAATTTAAAATGTAGCCAGGCTTTTGAGAAAACAAAAAGCAAGAAAAAAGAAAACATAAAGCCAAAGCATTTATAACTCATTGAATCCATTAATGGAACAAATCAAATCAAAAACCATGCAAGTAGAAGACGAATTTGCACCAATCATAAGTAAAAATGAATTTAATTAATGGGTAGCAATATAATTACACATGTAATTCACATTAACATGAAAACATTAACACAAAGGTTGCTATGGGTCATGAATGACAATTATGTACAACAGAGGAATCTGTATTTCAAAAACAAAACCAATGTAGGTGAATTAATACAAAGCTTCATATTAGCAGGCATATTTGCAGGCCTCTCCATAAATGCATCACTAGGAGCTCTCAAACAGATACAAGGCGAGAAAGCATAACAAGAACCACCAAAATTTGCCGACTCCATAGATGTATCACTAGAATCTCCTTGACCAGAATCATAGCTAAAAGTATATGCAGGATATTTGGTCAATGATACCAGAATACCAGCATTAATTGCATTTGAATAGACCAACTTAACAAGAACTGATCTATTAGAAGATGAATTACCATTTTCATCATTTGGCAGATGAAATGCGCTGCAATGATGAAATCCAACTACTGGAGGGTCCAATTTTGTTTCCATGTCCACTGCCAGAATTGCCGGCTTCAGGGGGCAACATTGATTTCTGACCATTTCTTTTAGAGGTGCCAGCAGGTGCAAATGAAGATGAGGGTGTATGAGACTCAAAAGCCTGCCAAAATCAAACATGAAATCAATAACGCAGGTATGCTACAATGCACTCCCAAATTTAAAGAAAAATTTTTTTTTCCTAATTTAGTCAAATCAAGGATAAAGAACTGTATCCATAAATTTCTACACGAGTGTTTCAAGAACCAAACAACAAAACTTCGCAGAAATTTTCTTCTTATTTTGAAACACAGTTACAAACTTACATCAATAGTTGTATCGGAAATCAAGTTCTTCCCTGGCGCTGGTTTAAATTGCATGCGAACCCCTGGACCTGAAACATTGCTTGATCTAATCCGCTCTGTGACATCATTCGAGTAAGTAGCATTGTATCCGACTGCCATTTAGATGAATGATCAATTCTTAATGTTATTTCAAAGTAGAACAAAAATCAAGGATTAGATAAATTTAAAGTTCTTCAAGCCTTGATCCTATACCACATGCAAAGCCAAAAGCATTACTTGGCAACTAATCATCTTTGACATGAAATTAGGTCTCTACTCGACTTATTCTAAATCTTCTAGAATTCATCTATCAAGTAGATAAATTCCACAAGACACCATTTAATCATTTGAGTGCGAAGCGCATTAGCATGAGCTTACCTTGATGATTGTCCACCTCCACTGGTAATGGATGACTGCTGCCACCTCCAGGAACTGGCTGTAATTTGGGAAAAGAAAACAAGAAGGGCAATCTTAAATTTAAAGGATTCAAATACCAAATTACTGAAGGAGGTTCTACAATTTAAGAAAATAATTAACTAGATATGTACAATATTAAATGCAATGACAAATAAATTTTGCTAAAGTTTAATGAAAAGAAGAAGCAAGATACTAACAGACAATCGAGGCTGAGATCTACTTTTCTGGGCCTGCTGGTACTTGATGATTGTCCAGTCAAAAATGAAATCAAATTCATAACCTACCATAACCATAAAAAAGAACCAAAAGTTAGTTTGCCAGCAAATTATATATATATAATTTGACACAATAAGCCATTTCAAGAAGACGACAAACGTGCATTGCACATAATGCATAAAACGACAACTACCAAGAGATGCATGCATTCAAAATTTTAAAGAAAAAGTAGAATGCATTGAACAATACCTTCACGAGCAAATAGATCACGGAACAGACGCTTCAAGAATCCATAATCAGGACGTTGATCAAATGTCAATGAATGGCAGTAATGGAAGTATGACGCAAACTCCACAGGATGAGACTTGCAGAGAACCTTCATAAACAACGGTCAGCGTGGCCATGTTAATAATCAAATCATGCTTGAACAAAAATATAGAACTGAGACATATAAGATGCAGTCAAACCTCAATAGGAGTGGACAACTTTTTCTCACAAATTTTATCATATTTCTGCTTCTTTGTGGCAGCTTTCAGACCTTGCCATGGAAGGCTATATGAAGAAACATTTTAATCAGCTTAACACTCAAACATCAAAGGAGCCAAAGGTGTGGAAACTTATTTGCATTAAAAAAAAATTATAATAAGGTTCCCTACCTTCCTCTGAGAAAATATAGAAGTACATAACCAAGTGACTCCAAATCATCCCGCCGACTTTGCTCTAAAACAACAACCATTAGATGTAAATATGCAAATAAGAAAAAACAAGACTAAATAAGAAATAACACCCTCTTTCCATACCTATTCCAAGATGAGTATTGCAACTTGCATAACGGGCAGTACCCGTTAAATTTTTGTTTTCTCTGTAAAAGCACAAGTTATTTATGTCAGTAACAGCCATTAAGACGGACACAGTTGCCACGTGGTTATTTCAAGCAAGTCAATGATATGCAAAGTAATATATTAAAAGGTAAAACCCCAAAAAGTACCTGTATGGAATATGGCGATTAGTTGTCGAGTCTCGGTATCTTTTCGCCAGCCCAAAATCAATTATGTAAACTTGATTTGCTTTGCGACCAAGTCCCATGAGGAAGTTATCAGGCTTTATATCTCTATGAAGAAATCCCTTGGAGTGAACATATTCTATTCTTGTAATCTAGAAGGAAAACAAAACCAAACAATTAAAATTAGAACAAGTATCATTCATCAGAAACAAATTAAATAGTACTAAATATCACGAATTTCAGCTCACCATTTGATCAGCTAACATTAAGACAGTTTTCAGAGAAAACCTCCTGCCACAATAAACAAAAAGATCTTCGAGACTTGGTCCGAGCAAATCGAGAACAAGTGCATTATCTTCCCCATCAACACCAGACCATTTTATGCTTGGTATTCCACCTATACATAAAATTAAAATCATAACACAATGATTCATGATTTCATAATTCAAATGCCTATAATCTTCATAAAATAAAATAAAAAAACAACTGAAGTTGAAGCTGAATCAGTGAACTTACTTCCTCCTTGAAGAATATGGTACAATTTTGCTTCGTAAAGCAATTGCGGATGCTTTGTTTTATTGTTCTCCTGTAACCGCCAAAATTAAATTAATAAAAACATAATTTAAATCAAACAAAAAACAAAAACTCTTCTTCAGCTCTATGTTTAATTTCTACAACAAAAAGCTTAAACGATCATCAGATCACGATTCTCCAATAAACTTACGATCTTAATAGCGACGATCTCGAACGTATCAATATGCGTAGCTGCCAAAACAAAATGAAAATCTTATCATTCAAAATAAACATAGAAGAAAATTTTTCAAAAAATCGAAAAGAAGAATGAAGAGACGAACCGAGATAAATTTCACCGAAAGATCCACTGCCGATCTTCCGGCCGAGCTTATATTTGCCACCGACAACTCGTTCCATATATGCTTTTGATTCGATCGACAACTTCGATCAATCAGATCATCAAAGCTGGATAAAGAGCTTTGAAACGACTTCGAAAAAGACTTATTTGCAGGTTTTATCTTTGTTTTTTTTGGATTTTGCTTGTGAGAAACTGAAACCACACAGAGGAGACGACTCGCAACAAACGACAGAAAGAAACTGCGTGGGTTTTGAGAAGGATGGAAATGAGGATAAAGAGAAATTTTTGGTAGAGGGGTAGTTTGGGAATTTGAGGTAGGTGAGATGGAAGCACGTTGACCTGTTGACTAGTTATGGTAGGTAGGTAATTTTCACATTTTTGAGGATGTTTCTGTTTTTAACATTTTAACCTTTTTTTTTTACTTATTTTATTCATTCATCCTTGTATTTATTCATAATTCACGGCGGATAATAAGTTTGCGATTTGGTTCCGTTAGGATTTTTTTTCTTTTGGTGGGTGGTTCCGTTAGGAACTTTTGTTTAATTTGGCCAAAGTTCCGTTAGGAATTACCAGATAGGTAGGTAATTTTACTTGATTTATTTATTGTGAAGTTATTCCTTTCTTTCTTTTTAGTTTTTTACCATGAAAATGTCTTTTTTAAAAAAAAAAAAATAAGTGAGAGAAGGTTGCCTCAATTCAGAATCACGGCAACTGAAAATTTTACGGATATAGTCGAACTCTACTCATTTGAAAACTCAAAGTTTGAGCATTGATTTTCGCTCGAGCTAATTGATTTCAACTCGTTTAGATTTGATTTCTTATTTACGATGGTTAGAGAATAAACTAATTGCACGAATACAAATATACATCAAATCAAGTTTAAGTAGGTTAAGAATAGCTGCCAACATTTGTTTGGGTTGAGTGAAAGGAGTTTAATGTCCATCAAGTAAAATCTCAGATTCAAGCCCTATGAATAACGGAAATAGTTGTTAGGGAAGCTTCCCATATATAGAATCCGACACGACTCGACTCCAAATTAGTTGTGACCTAATATGATCACCGAATACCAAAAAATTAATACAAAAAAAATTACGAATAGCTAAACTCACTTACGAATTGCACTCACATCTATCCATTATTAGAGCCTGTAAAGACTCGAATTCAAATGCTACCCACCACAAACTCCGACTTTTTATCATTTTGGCCAATCCTATTAGTTTTTTTTCTTTTTTGGCCAAAGCCAATCCCATTAGTTACTTCAAAGTTTTTATGTGTTTATCAGTGTTGTTGGATAAACTTTTTGAGGGATCAGTATAGGACATAATATGATGGGAAATGAGGGTTTTTTAAAGGAAAGGAAGGGAAGGACCAATCATTGTTTGGATTGTTTAAAATATAAAAAGTAAGGAACATAATGGATCACCTAATATTTAATAAATAGAAACTTTGTTGGTTCTTGTTGGTACTCCAAATTGGAGTACCAAAAAATATGGACATATAAGGATCAAGAAGGACTAAAATTGATCCTCCAAAACCCATGAAGCAAATCTAATTTCCAATCCAAACATGGGTCACTAACTAAAAGGACCTCCCATCCCATCCCGTCTCATCCCATCCCTTACTGGTCCCTCAATCTAAACACACTGTATATAACGATCGCTAGACTATGTGTTTCCATAATTGCGATGATCCACGTGAACATATGAGAAATGAGATTGTTCAGCATACATCTTCCCTTCATAAGATCATATACTAACTTAACTTTTTTTTGTTTTGGTGAAAAGATAGTACTAACTTATCTTTAATTTTCATCATCAAATTTTCACAATCTTTAAATTAATCCCATATATTATATAATAATGAATTGCAATTTGCAACATTATTATGGAGATGATTCGGTTCGATGCGGGGTTGCCCCCTCCAAATCCCATGAATAAAAGCGTAGCAGATAATTGGACATTACGTGTCCGCATGTTATTGGATGATGAGAACATGTATTTATTTTGATTATCATTTATCAATAAGGTTGTGCGGGACCATGGAATGTTTTAGACTCGGATGCAAGCTTAGTCCAGGATAATTACAAGTGACATAGGCCCACCACCCAAATCATTTTCCACTTTTTTTTTTGCCAGAAAATCAGTTTCTCTTTACTCAATTCATTTTATTTGGTTTTTTATTTCATTTTACCTAATAAAAACATGAAAAATGAAAAGAAGGTATCAAATATTCATGCATATTTCAGTACCACATCGGCATTACTCGTGTTATATGATGGATTAATATAGTATTATGATGGATGAATATATATATTCATGGTGTAGATTACGTTGCATGTTAATTGGGCATTCTCTATGCATACTTTTCTCAATTATTATGAAATGATGTAAAAGAAACAAAAATTTATCAATTATTTACTATACATTTAAAACAAATCATTTTAAAAGGTTAAGAAAGAATTCAGATTGAATAATTTGGAGGTTAGAGACTAAAAATTACTAAAATCATAATAAAAATATAAAAAAATAGTCTTTAACAATTATATAAAATTATATTATTTTATATCTCATTAACTTAAAATATTTCACATTTTGATCCTTTGATCATGAATGAATTAATGAAACTTACACAATAGAAGTGTTTATTCATTTATAACGTAGATATAAGCAAAGAAAAAAAAATTACTATTATTCTTTGGACTAAAACAGAATATATCCTTCTAAAAAAAAAAAAAGCTCAATGACATTTCATTATAAGAAAAGAATAATTATATCAATTATCAAATGATCAATGTCTTTGGAGATATTGATAACGAGAAACACCACTCGTGAACAACTTGCTTTTAATTTCATTTTCTTTATAGTATAGTATATATCCATGTGTATTATAAGAAGAGTCGGAACTTGGAAGCACCACTCGCAGAGGCAACTTGCTTTCATTTCATTTTATTTTATTTTGTCTTTTAAAAAAATATTATCAATAACTTGCTTGGGGTCGTTTGGCATCGTTTTCGTTTTTCTATTTTTTATTTTTGTTTCATTTTCGTTTTGTTTTTATTACGCTGTTAATTTTTGAAAACAAAAACATGTTTGGATATACAATTTGGTTGTATTTTTTAAATAAAAAAGTTAAAAAAAGGTTAAAAAGTATGTGAGTTACTATTCATCACTGTGCTTCTGTGTTTTGGAAAAACATGAAAATACAAAATTCTTACTTCCAGTTTTTTCTAAAACAGTTTCCAAAAATTTTGAAAACGGTAACAGCCTGCCTAATATGTTTTTCACTTTTTTTGTTTTCAAAAACAGAAAATTGACAACTGAAAACAGGAAACGGAAACGATGCCAAACGAGCTCAGTTTCATAATTTCTTAAATCCCTAGGTTGTTGCATATTTACATCAAATACTTAACATTTTTTAATTAAAAAATTATTTGCTCTTATATTTTTCTTATATGTAGTGAGTAAGTTTGAACAAACCCATATATACATATACATATACATATACATAAATAGGATAATCGTCAGAATTTGAATCTCGACCAGTTTACGACTACCTAGCATGGTTGATAGTGAAGGATTTTTATATTAATTTTTTTGTCTCTTGTGAAGAAAATGTATATTATATTATTATTATATTAGTTGTAATATTATAGGAGTAATAATTTTACAAAAGGATTAATGTGAAACCATTTTACAAAATTTAGGGCCCAAATGCAAATAATGAAGACAATAGGAACTAAAATTGAATTAAAGCAAAATGCTTGAGATTTAATGTGGAGAATAAACCAAAAAGGCTCACTAAGAGCTCGTTTGGCATCGTTTCCGTTTCCTGTTGCCAATTTTCTGTTTTTGGAAACAAAACTGTGAAAACATGTTTGGCAAGCTGTTTCTGTTTTCAAAAATTTTGGAAACAGATACAGTGTTTTGGAAAAAAGTGGAAGCAAGAATTTTGTGTTTTCATGTTTTTCCAAAACACTTCCAAAACACAGAAGCACAATGATGAACAATAACTCACATGCTTTTTAACCATTTTTTAAAAACTTTTTTATTTAAAAACATACAACCAAATTGTATATCCAAACATATTTTTGTTTTAAAAAATTGACAGCGCAACAAAAACAAAACGAAAACGAAACAAAAACAAAAAACAGAAAAACGAAAACGATGCCAAACGACCCCTAAACTAAACACTACACAAGTAAAACCCCTCATACAGCAAAAACGAAGTCGTTTGAAGTCTTCGCGTCTCGTCAGCTGTCGTTTTTTTACGGGATTTTCCTGATTTGTGCCTTTCGACACATGCCCAGCCCAACCGGCGATCAGAGACAATGATCGGAGACGTGGAGAAAATGTTGGCAGTGGGCCTAATATGGGGCGCCACCAACGCCGCAATGCGCCGCGGCGCAATCCTCTGGGACCAATCGCTCAAATCAACGCCACCCACTCGAAACCCGCCTCACAAACTCAATCAAAAGCTCCTCAATTCCATATCTAATTGGCTAACCCTACTCTTGTTCTGGCAATACTCGCTCCCTTTCTTCATCAACCTCTCCGCCTCCGCCACCTTTTTCGCTATCCTGAGTCAGGCCCCGATCTCGCTCGCCGTCCCCGTCACTAATGCGACGACGTTTGCTGCCACTGCCGTGTTTGGAATCCTGCTGGGTGAGGAGACCCGGGTCGGTCATGCTCTTTTGGGTACGGGTTTTATTGTTTTGGGTGTTTGGCTTTGTATCACGTGATCTGCATGTGCCTTTAGTTTTTATTTTTCCCTCTTTTTTGTAACTAACTTTTAAACGTCCAATGTTCTGTTGTTTTACTTCTTTGTTTGAAGAAATGAAGATTATTAGTATTTGCTTTTTCTTTTTGGAATCGAAATTCAAAGCTTAAATTACATATTAAATCAAATAAAATAATAATTGAATGATGGGAAATATGAAAATTTGCCGAAATTTATTGAATGTAGGGAAAAATATGAAAAGTTACAACACAATTGAAATACAATGATGAATGAACCGTACAAAATTTGATCAATCAAAATTTTAAGGGAAAAAAGGCAAGGAAATCAGGAATGTAAGAAGATTATTTTTTGGTTTTAAAGTAGGAAAAAGAATTGGGATTCCAAATCTGATTCCAGATTTTTTATCCCAGTAGGAACCATGTGAGGGTCTCTTCATGCTGCTTGATTGCTGATCATATGGGTTAGAACTTAGAAATGTGGTTTAAAGCATTCGGCGGGCATCTTTCCGTTGAATCTTTTAGTATCTTTGCAGTAGTCATAGATCATGAACTTATCTCTGACCGATTTCATCTGAGCCATCTTACTATTGCTCAACTGGCTGTAAGCAGGGGAAGTCCACCAGTTTGCTCGGGATTGGGAGGCACATTGATTGATACTCACTGGCCCATCCCACTTGCAAGCTCGTGCCCTGAACCTGCGCAATTTGGCAATAAAAGGTGCGCTATTCCAGTCAATCTTGTCTAGCCCACCCCTGGTTGCCCAGTTATCGGCATTCCATAAGCTGGAATGTACCCTCATTCCTTGCTTGTTAGGAAAAGCAATCCCTTCTTTCTCATAGTTTCTGAACACACGGATTGGAATGTTGTCGATGTACCACCTAAAATCATTGATTACTTTTTAGTTAGTTTGATAACGGGAATGGTTGATCAATTGAGATTTTCCAATTGCTGTCACATTGTTCTAGTACAACTGAAGGGGGTATAAACTTACACAACTGAGGTGGGATTCCAGTGTATGGTGTAGTTGTGGAAATCAGCAGTCGGGTCGAACCAAAGGTAGAATTGCTGTTCTCTGCTTCCATTTCCTTGAGTGTAGATGTTTGTATGAACAATGTATGGTTGTCCAGAAACATTGCCTAAGAACTCATAGTCAATCTCGTCATGCTTGTCCCCAGTTGAGCTTAGCTGCATATATTTAAGAATGAAAGCTTAGAATGTTATATATGTCCTTCATTATGTCATTTTTTCTGGTTTTTCTAGATTCTTACTTCAGATATTCCAATGCTTTTCATTTATATCTATATTTTCAACTTTTAATCTTATCGAAAGAGGTTTCGTTAAGGAATTCAGTTTGTGCTTAATGCTTTTGCACTTACATAGTAGGCTGTTACGGTTCCTGCTGAGTTTCCAGGTACCAACTTGATTAGCATTTCAACACTTCCAAATAAGAATGCTCTCTTTGATTTAACAGCAGAACCTATAAAACAGAGGAAGCATTGTTAGGGCAAAAGAACAGGTTATATGATTTGCAGTTTAGTTGGTTATTTTCTTTACCAAGAAATAAACTTATTGCAAGCCTATAACAATTCTTTTACCTGAAGTTTGATCCAACACAAGTTGAACATCTTCACTATTGCCTGAAATAGTTGAATGATGAGCACCCCAGTTAACATACATGCTCTTTGAAAGCATCGCTCCGACAAAACATTGGTTCATTGCAACTGCAGAGATGAACAGAGCCAACAACAAAGCTTGAAAATTAGCCATTGTCGATTGCAATGGGGGGAAGCTGGCTCTGTATTTTTTCAATCAATGCCGTTGAAAATTTGGGATGATTTTGTCGATCCTTGTCGATGGTCTTATATAGTGTATTCCAGCAAATATGCCTGGCTAAGATGATCATTGTGTTATGATTTTTAATTAGAACTTTGAAATATGCTGAACTTGTCATGGTTTTTGACCCTCGGAATAGAAATTATTTGAGACAAAAGGAATATATTATCATTTTACCAAGAATGAAAGAAATACTAATTAATTCAAAACAACGACCTACCATATGTTTTTAGAAACAAGTGGTTGATCAGTTCCTTTTTTGTGATCATTCGACGACTTATTTTCCTTTTAATTTAATTATTGTTATTTTATTTTATAGGGTTTATAATTACTTAACTAATCTCAGTTTTAAACTACGATTAATATACCAATAATATGGAGTTAAAACGTGTATCTTTTGGGGTATTTCATAAGAGTGATGCTACTTAGGTTTTTTTGGGGTATTTCATAAGAGTGATGCTACTTAGGTTTAGTTTGCATTGAGGTTGCAGTTTGAAAAAGCTTGATTTGAAAAAAATGCTTTTGAAAAGTGCTTTTTTAAATTGCGGTAGAAAAATGTAAATAATATTTGGTATTGCTGTGAAAAAATGGGGTTGAAGGATAAAATGTCTAAAAAGGCTATGCTAATTAAAAAGGAAAGAGAAAAATAATTAAGGGATTTTAGTCATTTAATGTCCATAAACACTTTTGAAACTCAAAATACCTAAGGATTAGCTTTTCGGGTTGGCTTGGTTTTTGCGTTCAAAATCAACTTTTGATACAAATCAGGATTTATTTAGTATTGCGTTTGGGTTCATAAGCAACTTTTTTTTATCTCCAAACACAATACCAAACCAAACCTTAATCGATAATCATAACATTAGGAGTATAGTTTCAAGATAAATGTCCCATTTTTTCAACCAAGATTCTCAACTTCGACAAATCTACATTAGAAGTTTTGTCTGAAATTAAGAAGAACAATTGCAAGTTAATTAGTCCGAAATTGCACAAATTAAAAAGCTTGATGGTCTTACTTTTGGAAATATGATGATGATGATAATGAGTTTGAGCCCAGCTGGTACGCGGAGGGAGTAGGAAGAGAGCTGAAAATGTCGTGCATGAGACTAAAATTAATAATGCACATAAATCAAAGGCCAAAAACCAGCTAGCTTTGCAACTCCTTATTCTTGGCTAAATGTAAAACGTGCACACGCCTATTGACGACAACGTTAAATAATGTCAGCAAAAGGTCTTCCACTTTTGTTGATGTCGAAAGAATAAAAATTCTCTGTCCCATTCACAAAATGATGTCACATATGTTAATTTTTCAGTATTTTTTTTTGTTTGATTTGTTCAAATTAGATTATATATAACTATGAATGTATATTAATATTTAGGAGTATTAACCTTTCACATAAATATTTATTTTTAATTTGGGATTAAATCTGGTATTTAAGTGGAATTTTCATTTTAATATCTTTTATTAATGTTATTTGTTACAAACCGGATAGTATAATATTACAAGGGACATAAGATTGCTTGACGTCAATGTTTGAGCAAGAAGTAACTAAAATATAGTAGATATTATTCTCAAATTTGGAGACCAATTATTCTGGTCGGATCCAGATTAATCAGAGCAGAGCAAAACTCTATATACTGGATGGAAATCAAAAATAATTCTCAGATATGAATTCTCATGTTAATGGTAAAAAAAGAAAAACCCAGAAAGAAAAATTATAAGAATTAAAAGAATCTTGATTGAAGCAAGAAGAACATAAAAAAAAAAGTTGTCCACGACCTATGAATTGAACATAGTACAAACCAATAATATTACAATTGGCACAACAAAAAAAATGTGGACAACCAATCATAATATGAATACACAATCGATGAACTTTAATTCGATCGAGCCGTTAGTTTATTTAAACTTCCTGTTTCTTCTGTTTTTTTGTTCCCTTGGTGGCCGGGTTATTACAGCAACTGAACCCAGATGGCACGGCGGCAAGGCACACTTTTGAAGTTAACAAAGAGCATGTAATAACCAGGAGGAGCAATGTTCCCATTCATTGGTGCTTGAACATCAATGTCGAAAGTTTCCGACCCACTTTCCTTAACTTGATAAAGTCCCAATTCAATCAACCTTTGATTCATGGAAATTCCATGTGTTGTAAAAGCTGGATAGTAAATTGTTACCTTGACATCGGCTTCATTCATTTTCTCATCCTGAACTGTGACTTGAACTGTAAATTTATGTCCGTACTTAATCTGGTTGGGTGAATTTTCAGCTTGGATTTGAACCCTATACTTGTCCAAATTTGGATCAAAGTAATGTGGGGAGAATTTTTCGATCCGGGTTTCGGTTGGGAAAAGGGCATTATCGTAATACCCAGGGTTGGTGTTACTTCCGGCGATCATGACTTTAGCGTCGGGAAGAAGAGCGAAAGATGAGTGATACATACGGGGAATGTCGGAATGTTTAAGTTCTTTGAACTTTTTACTTCCTTGTCCACCTCGGATTTTGTACAAGACAGGAGTTAAATTCGGGTTCCTGGCATCATCCCAACCGGCGGTTCCCGCCTTGGCGCCGTTAACGATCAAGACATGTTCTCCGTTCGGAAGAAGTACGGCGTCTCCCATCACACGTGGCGACGGCATGTTTTGGATCTTCCATTTGCCATTCCTTTTGGTGATATCGATACGAGCACAATCCCTGTTTGCTTCTGGGAACTCCTTGGGGCGCTTGAAATCCGTCAGGGTGAAGGATTCTTTCTGTGCTCCGCCGCAAATCAAGACCTCGGCAGGGATGATTCTACGGTTGTCGTCGGGTTTGAGTTTGATAGGAAGAAGGCAAGAACTTCCGGAGGCTGGATAGTTACGGGAACCGCCGGGAAGTACTGGGAACTCGAAAACGATTTGGTTGGTGTTTGGGTTAAGCAAAATGGAACGATCGTTGGCAAAAATGAAGAGGTTTCCGTCGGTAGAGAGATAGATATGTGGGTACAAATTGTTCTCATTTTTATCATTGGTTTGTGCCAAGAATGGGAAATCGATGACTTGTTGTAAGGTATTTTTTTGCCCTTTTGCAGGGACAAATTCGTAACTTGGCATATTTCGTCCACCAAAAACCATGAATCTTCCATCTCCCAATGTCACTTGTGTGGAATACCATCTTCCCCTTCCAAGTGCTCCCGGGAACTCCTCCCACTCGGTCGCTTTACCATCTGCGAGATACCTCACAGTATCGGATCCATTGTTGTAGCCACCGGTACTCACCAATTGTCCATTTATGTCGAGGGCACCCGATGAGCACCATGTATCATGTTCAATCTATTAATTCATCACAAGAAAATCTATTTACTAATATGAAAAGATTAGTAACTAATAGCAACAAATAATTGGCTCAGATGGTCTCGACAAAGCTGAGAAGCACATTTGTCGAAAGGACTTAACTTTCAGGTTCTTCACTCGAAAGGGTTAATCTCAAATTAAACAAAAAATTAGAACTTTCAGATTTTTGACTCGAAAGGGTTAGTCTCAAATTAAACAAAAAATTAGTAAAAATACTAGAAAGTACGTACCCTGAGAGGCCGGAGCTCGGCAGTCTCAATGTCCATGAGAACCGAATGAGCGAAGCAATCTTCCTTTCCCGTGTCATCAAGTTTCCGGCAAGGAGGAGGCAAGTTTATCTTTGATATGTTCCAAATGGTGGCGTCAAACATCAAAGCCTGGTCAATCTTGGGAAGTATGACCAAATGCATGGCGGAGACACCGGAATTTTCAGTGAAAAGCTCCCAAATGCCCTTGTAGTTAGTACTCTTAACATCACCGCCGCCAACCTTGGGCGTTGCAGTGTCGACGTCCCCTTTGTCATCATTACCCTTGCCATCGGTTTTGAAAAAAACTCCACCATCACCGGTGTTGCCACCGTCATTTGTTGGAGCGTCATTATTGTTGCCACCAAAGAAGTTCATGAGGCCGTGGCTTGGATTACTAATTTCGTC
The DNA here is from genome assembly GCA_001974825.2 of Corchorus olitorius. NCBI lineage: Eukaryota > Viridiplantae > Streptophyta > Magnoliopsida > Malvales > Malvaceae > Corchorus > Corchorus olitorius. Next base: position 71,011 of record AWUE01022442.1, read on the forward strand.
GAGAAAAGGGATATTGCAGTTCCCGACGACAATTAGGAGAGGAAGAAGAAACAGGCCTCTCCATACCGTCGTCATTTTGTAAGAAATTATTGTTTATTGGTTTTGTTAATCCCTGCTACACGGCTTATGTTACACCTTCTCCTTCATGCTTTATATATAGGGCTCTTCTTCCTCTCTTCTCCGCATCTTTCTGTAATTTTTGGGAAAATTTGCGTTGGTTCTCCTTGTTTAGAGGAATTCTCGTGAATCAGAGATGTCAGCTAATTATAGGAAACATTCATTGAACTTATAATTAATTTCAATGGCTTCCCTGAAAGAAGCAGCCTATTTTTGGAAAAAAGAACGTCCTCTTATTAGCAGGTCCAAAAAAGAAAGAAAGAAAAAAACACATTTGCCTGTTTTTGTCTTTTTTAGAAAAATTTCCCTTGTTATTGTTTTCAGTAATCTCCATCTTTTGTTAGGGCCTTATTGGTTTGGGCCTTTTGTTCTCTTGTCATGAATTCTTTTATTTAAATGCTGCAAATTTTAAAGTGAATCGAGCCCAAGTATCACATTGATCATAATCATAAGCCTTTCAGCTCTAACTTATCGAAACGACTAGTATCACATTGATCATAATAATAAGCCTTTCAGCCCAAGCATCCAGCCATTAACCCATTATTATTATTGGAAAATTATACAATACACTGTAAGTGTAGTTTAGTAGACTACATATATGGGTCTAGAAGGGTGACATGTGTCTCTTAGGGACTATATTAAAATATTTAAAATTTAATTAATTCATAAAATTTGACAAAAAAAAATTAATTTAGAAAATAGACACGTATCAATTTCTCACCCCACTTGTAGAGTCCAAATTTGACACTGACAATATATCAAATAATTACTCATTATTATTATTATTTAAAATCTAAACTTAAAGTTATTACTGTTTCTCCTCCTAATGGTTGGATGCTTATATTTCATCTTCAAGAACTAAGGTTATGAAAACAAATATCAGTTACTACTTCTTAAAAAAAAGTTAATTAGACCCTTATATTATATAAAGGCCTTATTCATCACAAACCAAATTTTGGTATCACAATCATCAAACTTATCATTTTCATTTTTTTTCTTTTTCGGTACTGAAAAGCTATGTTCTCAAAGAAAGGGAATGGACGAGCTGAGATTCTACCTTAAACCCAATGAAAAATTCAACTCCAACGTCTAAGCCATGGTTCAAGAAAAAATGGAAGGGTTTATCAAAAGCAATTGAAAAATTGAATCAAGCTATATGCAGCCCTAGTTAACATATCGAAACGACTAATTGTAGTTGAGAGAAAGATATATATTTTAATTATAATAATTAGTTTATTCTAATTTAATTAATTAGTGTCAACTGCTAAACTTATTTCTATTATATAATTGAGATTTTACATTTCATATATATAAATCCAATCGATTGTATCATTAAATTATAAAATCACCTTCGTCTAGTCAGAATCCTTGTTTTATATATATATATAGACTAATAGACAATTAATTCATCACATTTCATTGAATAAATCAAATATCTTAGCATTTATATATACGTCCAAGTAACAACTTTTTTTCCCCAAAACGTGGCTAAATTCATTGTAAACCAACCAAAAGATACGAAGGTATATATGTCTGCTAACTTCAAACCATGCATATATATATATATATATATATATATATATATATATATTCTCAGGCAAAAGGGTTTGAAGATTAAACTATATACAACAAGGAAAAAAATTAAGAGATCGATCGGATTAATATTCATACAGGAACCCTACATAAACTATGTGATTAATGATTGAGAGGATAAGGAAAAAGTTATCAAATCAAAAATTGATGTAATTAAAAGTAACATTCATTATATTTGGTCCCTCATCTAGCTACTGCTTTGTCTCCTCTCTAAAAAATTATCCTTAACAGCAACATAATGATCATGGTCATGGGGCAACAGAAACATGGTACATTGCACAAGCTCTAATTCATGTCCCTATCTCTTAATTATTATTAATCATGAAAATCCCAACTGAAAACGAAAGAGTACCCGAATTTTCTTACAAAATTTGATGGGAAAAAAAAGTTTGATATGTTCTTCAAACATTATTGCAAATTTGGATAAGACAAATTTTACAATACACCGTCAGTGGAGCTTAGCAGACTACACAAGCGGGTTTTGATGGATGTCTTGTGTCCTCTAGGGACTAGATTGAAATATTTAAAATTTAATTAATTAAAAAAATATGAACATATGTCAACTCCACAACCCGCTTGTGGAATCCAAAATTTACACCGCCGGTGTATCAAATAATTACCCGATGAATAATATGTTGCCTATAGTACACCCTGGCTCGCAAAGCTAAGAAAATATTGAATTATGGTGATTCTCTTTTGACTATGGCCCCCCAACGACCGTACCCTTCTCCCTTTAGATTTGAAACCACTTAATAATTTTCCTCTCTATGTGTAGGGCAATTGAAACCCACTTACTTTTGAAAGCTGCCGTATCAGAAAAGGAAAATTTGATCGATCGAATTCCAGAGAAATATTGAAATAATCGTGTGTTATTGTGCAAAAAGATTGATGAGTAGACGAATTTTTGCACGCTATACATGCCTCTCCTTTTTATATTTTCCTTAATGAGGGTGCGTGAATATATATTGTAGATAACTTGATTTGGTAGCAAAACTAATTGCATGTATAAAACTAATTAAGATTTCCAATTTATCAATCATTTTTATTGTTTAACCTTTGGTTAATTTCATATATATATATATATGCTATAATGATGATTATGATAATTTTTATATGATTATGATAATTCATATGGTTTATAGGATGTTGTGCTCGCAAGAATGGTGTAACCGTGTAAGGTGCGTCAGATGGTATTGATACGACCAATAGTTATATACATGTACTACTCTCTCTCTCTCTATATATATATATATATATTCATTATGATATATTAGTTAATTAATAATTAATTCAGGTTCTAATATTAATCCACGGTTTAACGTTAGAAATTTGTTTTTTTTATAATATTGGCAATTTTTTCAGGGGGACAGTCCCAGTTCAGGATCAGGGCATACCACAAGTCTCAGAGAGAACTTACAGTGGTACTTACATATCACCCACCAACGAGAATCATTGGCACGACTCGAACCTCAAACCTTACAAGCAAAGGTCCAAAGACTTATTAACTCAACCAACCTCAATTAATTAATATTGGTAATTCAATCCTTAGGATACGCGTATATGGTCAAATGGTCAAGTGAAAAGACTAACGACAAGAAATTAATAGAATTAATAGAATTGGAAAAAAAAAATGGTTCATATTAGGATATTCATATATTAATATGACTATATATTGAGGCTTTGCAATGAAATGAATTTGGGTCCTTTCTTGTTTACTTGGAGGGGTACATATATATACACATTCCCTATTCCAATTTGGGAAAGTTTTAATCAGCAAAATGTACTATTTTTTTCTTATTTGGAAAAAGGTTGATTTATTTAGCATTTTCTCATTTCCCCTTTTTGAGGTCGATATTTGTACTGTAATTTGGAGATCTAGATGTTAATAATATATAATGAAAAATATGGTCGAACGACTGAGTAATTTGTTTTTATATAATTAAATTACTACTGCAGTCAAGGCCATGCCAAAACCCACCTAATTATGTGATACTTTTGTCCAATCGATTTCCTTTCATAAAGGTAATCATATATGTGATTATGCTACACAAAACAACAATTACCTTGAAATGCTGGCAAGATATATATAATATAATATTGTTTAAACACATCAAATTAGAAGAAAGGGTTTGTTTTAATTGGTTCAAATCTCTCATTATTAAAATTAGCTTTTTGGTCTAAATGACTCTCTTTGGAATGATTGACATATTTCTATATACAGCTGTATATGGGGGTATACATTCATAGCTTTTACACTGCATATATATATATATATATAAAAGTAGCTAGGCAACTTTATGTATAGTGAAAGCAAAACATTTTTTTGTCAAGCTCAAACATTTATAGCAGCTCTAACTCTTTTAATTAAGTATAATGACAAAGAAATTGGATGCAAAAGAATTATGGAGCCATGTCACTTTGAGCTAATTGTATAAGCTTTAATTTCCATTGTCATCCTAATAAAAGAAACCCTAGCTATAGCTTTCAACTCATCAGCAAATGGGAAAGAAATGATACTATAATAATTAAAGGAAAGACACAGGAACCCTAATATTTCCTAGGGTTTTCTTTTACATGTGAAAAGTTACATTCACAATGGCTGCTCTCTAACAAAGTTGATTGATTTATGAGCTATAGAGAACAAAAAATTTATTCTTTTTTTACCATATTATATATAATTCTTTCTCATTAATTTCCACATTAAAAATAGTAGAGATGATCATATATATATATACTTTTCTGATTGGTAACTCATGCTACTGCCAAGAACAATCTAATCTTAATTACCAAGCTATGTGATCAACTGACCATAACCCCCACCAAAAAGGCTAATTTCCCTCTCCTCAGAGTCAGAACTAAATCTAAGCTCAATCTAAGACATTTGAACCCCAAACCCCAACAGCCAAATTATACCACACATTCCCAAACCTAAAAGAAAACAAACAAATTGAAGCATTTATACTAAGGAAGAAACTCCACTAAAATGGAACCTTGATCAAGCAGGGGCACTCTCTCTTTGTGGACATGATTATTGAAGATTTGACAAATTTCATAAAAAGTATATATTAACCCATAACTCGATTATATCTTCTCTCTCTGATAAAGAGACTTCATTAATTGTTTAATGCTGATATATATATATATATATATATATAATCAGTTTGATGAACAAAAGATTCCAAACCAAATTAACCTAGCTAATTGTCAAACTAAAACTTTTAATGGAGATATGGGAGCCACTATGATGAAGAAAGCAATTTGCATAAGATTGAAAGTATTGATTCCCTAGGGTAAAAACTACTTCACCTTCCTTTCTCTATTGATTACCTTGTACCTTGGTATACCTTTTATATATACCACCCATCAAATCTGAGAAATATATCATCCAATGTGCCCAAGAGCACATCAATATATATTTTGCTCCTTTTTCATAAAAATTCCTAGCTATAGTTATATACCATGTACAATATATAGAATTATATATGTTTGATGAAGTCAATTATTATATAAAAGTATTTGCTTATTTAACATTAAAACCCATAATATACATCTAATGTGGTTAGATACATATATATAGTTTGTTTCATTTCCATTGTCCAATTGACTATATATGTGGTCAGTTTGTTGGAAACAATATGCCACATAGTAAGTTCATGTATTTGAAGACAAATGATTCCAAGACATCCAAAGTTGTCCCTCACTTTTAATTGAGAAACCTTTAATCTCCACTAGTATGTATATTTCATTGACCATGTTTTACTTGACATGTTTTTATTGTTATAATCTCCTTTTTATTATCTAAATCTTTAATAAAGTTACAACTATTCAAAAAAAAAAAATTTAAAAAGGGTTATTCAGATTCATTTTACTTTGATTACAAGAATTGTTGCTATTGTTAGCCTTGAATTATAATAATTGAAATTTGTGGTGAGACTTCATGAACAAGTAGATCAAATTTGTACTATAATCTCATAAGCAAGCAAGTCAATAAATCTACCTTTCATTTCATTACACAAGATTCCTTTCAAATGAAATTCTAACAAAGTTCTCATTCATCAACTTGCTCAACTTTTGTATGTGAATTGCAAGACCAAACTGCTTTATATCTTGAACTTACAATTCTAAGGGAAGCTTTTATAAAAATGCAATCCTTTGCATTTGATCGTGGCATGAAATTGCTGATTTACAATGACAATCTGAGCTCCAAATCTAGCTCCTGTGTGTCACTTGATTCCGAATTCTGACTGCTTGATCCCAATGAGCTGCTTCGGTGTTTCTTGCTCCTAATTGGTTGTGAATCCTATACAAGTATATATAGGAAAAAATCAATTAGAAGGGAAAAAAAAGAAACATATATATACTAATTTTAACTTCAACACTAAATCTGGACATTTACATATGAAAGGATGTGTGTAATGAACAACCTCAACATGTAGGTTTAGAAGTTGTCTGGTCATGTTTGCAGGTTGTGCATAATATTGAGTGTCTAAGATTCCACTGCTGGGATTCCAACTGTTTCAAATTTGATAAGAAGAAACATTAATTATAATTGCACAAAAAAATCCCCAGAATTAACAAAAAGCTTCTTCCTATTTGCACCAAATTAATAAAGGGCATTCTTATATTACAAGAAACTGGAAAGCTAAATAGATTACCTTGCTGTAGTACTAGGTTGGGAATCACCATATCTGATGTTTGGTCTTTGATCATATTCACCTAGCCCCATCTGTATAATGTAAGGTGAATTTCTCATTAACTTCAGATTATAATTACACAGAAATGAATTCATGTTTCCTTTCTAATTGTACTATTTAGTATTGGTGATGCAAAAATATATGATTTATATGAATTGGAGATTATTTACTTCTTGCAGAAAAGTGTCTAGGGTTAGTGCCAAGAACAAGAAGCAAGCAAATTAAATTAGCATCCACATACAAAATCATATTGATGAAAAGAGAGACAAAATCTATATTTCCATGATAACATATGACATATATATAGTAATATCCACCAAAAATTTTCTGCTACATGTTTGTTAGGAAAGAGGCAAAAAGAGGAGTTGCAATTTGCAAAATGGGTGATGACACACAGAAAATCATGTCAAAAATGTACTCAATGACCCACCAAAAAATATTTTTGAATGAAAGAAACCCATCAAAAATAATAAGAGCATATATGAGTTATTCACCTACCATCATGCTGGCTTGGAAACCATATGATGAAGCTGAGGAAGGTGATGAAGTTGATGAATATGGAAAAGATGATGATGATGGCATAGATATAGGATATGGTGTCTGCACTCTCAAATCTTCCTGCATGATCAAAATATTCCCAATAAACCCAAATAAGAATATAAAGAAAAATCTTTCAAATTATACAAAAAAGAAAGAAAGAATAATAATTAAGTTAAGTTATTAGTTACCTGGTTGAAATTTGCAGGAGGGTAATTAGGAGCATGAAGAGAAGGATGATGATGATAGTTACAAGTACCCATTTGACCATGTAATCTGATTTTCTCCAATTGAGCAACTCCAAGCCCTCTTTGGGGTTGCTTTGGCTTATCTGAATTACTCTTCTTTCCTTTTCTTGATGATGAAGAAGATGACCCTGACCCTCCTCCTCTTTCACTTCCCATGTTTGGTTCTCCAAAATAACTGCTACCCATTTCTCTTTCTCTTTTTCAGTGTTATAAGAACCAATTTGTTTGCAAATCCCAATTATATAACCTTCCTTTTTTTCTTGTTCTTGCAGCAAAACAAAGCAAAGCAAAAAAGTTGTAATAATATTTTTTTTCTGGGAAATTACAAGGAGAGAAGAAGAAGAAGAAGAAGAAGCTGATAGGAATCCCAGAGATCTGCAGTGCCCCTTTTTAAGCTGTTTGCACCTAAGTAATTATTGCATCGCTGGATCAGATTGTGTACAGATTTATTATATATACACATAGATTTTATGCTCCCTTTTTTTCCACTACCCCCCTTCTCTCTTTTCATTTTTGCCTCATTTTTTTTCCAAGTACTATTTCTTTATTATTTCATTTTTTTAAAAAAATTAAATTTTATAATTCATATAGTTTATAGCATATAGTATAATATAATATGTTTAATTTGATTTAATTTATTTAGGAGTAGTTTTAAATGGACTTTGAAGCTTATGAAGAAGTAAGACCCTGAAAGCGATTGTCTCTTTCAAAATCCGCGTTTAGGCCAAATCAAAATTCTTACCCTACGCGCCATTGCGGTGCGTTGATGGCTTCATCTTCAAGCGTGCATCTCACGCTCCTTATATAGAAGGTAAGCTTAGCATTTTGTTTTAAGTATGCAATATTTTTTCATGTCTAAGTTAAGGCATAAATGATAAATCTAAGGTATTTTTTTTTTAAATTTCCTTCTTATAGGAGTAGTATTAATTAATGTGTAAGAACTTTTTTAACCTTTTTTTTGTTAGTAATTATTTGTATATAATATATATAATATATCTTCCTTTCCAAGTTAATAAAAAATATTTCATGATTCATGATGAGATATATCTTAGTATATAAGTTGGCAAAACCTTAGACTAAAAATTATGTATTAAGCAAAAAGGGAAATTTAATTATTATGGAATAGTAATGTTTAGGGAAAGAAAAAAATTTACCATATAGTTAGACCAATTACATTTAATTATAGATTCTATTATAAAGTTAGACCAATGGCATTTAATTAGATAGATTCTAGAAATCATGTTTGCAACTTAACAGGGATTCTCTTCTTCTTGGGATAGAAATTAAAGATCTTGGGATTATATCCCAAAGTTGTAAGCAATCTCGAAATTTTTGTTTGAATGTTTTCATTAAAAGATCTAGCTAACTTTAATGGTAAAAGAATATATATATTTCTAAATCCAAATTCTCCAAAATCAAGTAATTTCTTTATTTAAAAAATAAAGTTTTATGAAAATTAATGCTAAATATTGTGGCAAATTTGACCAAAAGATTGTGATAATTTGAGGGAAATTATGTGTATAATAATAATATTATTATATTAAATATGATGAAGGGATGAACATCATGTTTAAGAATTGCCCCAAAGGGAACCAAATCTAATTGAGCTGTTTAACGCATGATTTGTGGGTCATATTTTATGAGTTGTGTGTGTGGTGGAAAGTGAGAATCTTCCAATTTTCTTTATAAAGACATGTGAACTCTTGCAATTACCAAAGAAACCCCCATAAATCCCTCCCAAACTATGGCGTTTGGCTGCTTAAATGCAAGCAAAACCTTTCTTTTTCATACTAAAATATGAGTTTAAGCATCATTTGGTTTTAGCATATAAAAAAGTTAATTAAATTATTGTTGAGAGAACTTTACTTTCATAATGGATCGGCCCAGTTCAAAATAAAATTAATTAAATCGTTTAAACAGGTAAAAAAAGTTCCTTACAATATATACCCATTGTTTTTAAAGTTAAAACTTTTTTCTAAGATCAAAATATTGAAATTTTATTAAAAAAAATTTGGGATTAAAAATATCATAAGAGTGAGTTTTGCACCACACACAGTTAACCTCTAACTTAGCTAATCTATGTACCAAAATGTATCTACGAGTTTTTTATACCATAGGCTTTGAAATTCATCACACATCTTCACATTCAAACTGACCTAAATAGAAGATTGACCTTCATTTCCGACATTAGGGTTATTACCATTGTTTGAACTCTCCGGTCATTAACCTTAATTATTATTTCATAACCATGATGTGTCACTCAAATTGATTTTTTCTATTCCTCTGAACAAAAAATCTCATCCTATCATTTTGCTTGCTGTTGAAATGAATCATTTCCCCGAACTTATAAACAATTGAGTACTCCACGATTGATCCAGTATTATAACTATCTCAATGGATTTTTTTTAAGGGTAATTATTTGATACACCGACGGTGTAAATTTTAGACTCCACAAGCGGGTTGTGGAGTTGACACATGTCTATTTTCTGAATTAATTAAGTTTTAAATATTTCAATCTAGTCCCTAAAGGACACATGTCACCCTTCAAGACCCGCTTGTGTAGTCTGCTAAACTCCATCGCCGGTGTATTGTATAATTTGCCTTTTTTAAATAGTAAAAAATTGAATTTTTTGATTTTTAGACCATTTGAAGATGTAAGGAACCAATAGATATTCCCAATTAATCAATTGATTAACATGCTAAATGCAGATATACCAAACGGAGCTTTGTGATGGAGATGTTATGCTATGCATCGATATAAGAGATTTTGTATTAAAATATATAGCTAGTGAAAGGGTACATAAAGATAATAAAATTTTATTATTGAGTTTCACAACATTAAATCTAAGTATAAGGTCAAACCAAGGCTTGGAATCATTGGTCAAATTATGAACCCCAATCAAAAAGTTTGTTAAATTATAGAACTATAGCTAGTATATAATAATTAATCGAGCTTCTCCCATCACTCTTTTTCCTAAACCTAAAGATGCTTGAAAAAAATTACAAAAAGCAATTAGAGAGATTAATCCAATTAATTTAAGAACCCCTATAAATTAAAATAATGGTTAAAAAAACATGTATCACATAAATCCAACACTTGGAATTGCTTTCCCGAATTTGTTATTCTTGTGGTCTGCATGCATTGAGTCCCTTACATTAATAAAAATTTTATTGGATTACCAATGCTAATTATATTATTATATTATTATTATTATATAGCTTTTTTTGGTGCAAACCTGTGAAAAATGCTGCCTTGCTTAATAAGATTAATATTTATAATGTTTTCAATTTCAACAATGATTTTTTAATCCCATGTCGTGAATCAGATGATTCAGAAATAAAGTAGTTTATTACGAGTATAATATTGTTAAACAATGTGACTGCTAACTGGCCAAGGATTCACTAGTAATATTACGCCACGTGTAATTGCCCGATGCTGACGCATGAATATTCTTTTTTTGCTTATGATAAACCCCCCTAAACCTCAAATTGGTCTAAGTTAACAATCATTAATTAGAATAAACCATATAAAATAATAGACTTTGTATCCAAAGTATTGAACATATGCAGCTAGCTTGATCGTGACCAATATTGAATAGCTTAAGTTAACCTTCAAACCCTCTTCTACTCGACATTATCATTAAGTACTTAATTTGTAAAACCAACTAACCCCTCAGAGGATATAAAAATTAATATGAAATGGGATAACGAGAGATAACTAATATCAATGTCCAATTCCCGTTCAATTCAGAATTCAAACTGAAGATATCTAAAATAAAATTTCAAGTTCTAATACTTATAATGCCTGTCGGAAACAAATTAATATTTATATATACTATGTGGGTTTATAAATATACCCAAATTGTAATAATTTATAATAGTATTAGAGAGATTAAAACAAATAAAAAGAGAGAAGGAAAGAGGGGATTATGTTGATTTGGTGTGTGATTTGATGAGTGATGTAGTTAGCAATGATAAAATAATAGAAAAAACAAAGACAAAGTGTAGTGGAGAGAGATGTAGAGAATATCATATCTACTATAGATTTGTGGGCACATGCAAAAACCCTTACAGCAATTACTTCACACGATTTGCAAAGCTAGCTAGCAAATATAATCCCTAGGAAAACGCTGTGTCTATCTATCTATCTATTCATCTATCGTTATACTATATATATTAATATTAATAATCAAAGTGCCAAAGGCCAAAAAGGAAGCTGCTGCAGCTGCCCCCAAGCTCTCCCCACCATTCTCAAATCCATCCATGATCCAACTACAACTCCAAAACCAACCTCAAATCCCATTTTATATGAGATTCTCTTTAATTATTCTGAGAAATCTTAATTTATATACACGGGGACTTGTTCCTGATGATCTGTTTGCATTATTAGGGCTTTTTTTCCCTCTTGCATTTCTTTATATTTATTTTTCAAATTTACGATTAAGGTTATAAATAGAGAGAGGTGTACATATGAGAGAATCATATAGGCTGCTCTAAGGTATCTTAGCTTTTGGGGTATTATAATTAATTATGAAGAAATAGAATATCCTAAGATTCTTAGAAAAGATTGATCCAACATCAGCTAGTGTGATGTGATCTTTAATTACTTTTTAGTATATGTATATTAATTTAATTTTAGTACAACATATTTTGATCTTTTCGATTTGAATTTTTATATGTCAATTTACACAATGTATGTATATAATTAATATTGCAAATGGTTTTCAATTAAGTTTCCATGGTTTGGAAAATGTTCATATTATAAACTATAAAAGTTTTGACCCTAAAAAGGGAAAAGAAGAGAAGTCTAGATCAGGTATTCCCTGCTATAGTATAATTTTCACAAAAAGATGTAATCTAATTAATTAATTTATAAATAAATAAATTAACATCTCAATGCATAACTTTGCAGTCTTTTTGTTTTAATTATATGTTAGAAATGAAAAGTTAGTCTCTTTATGAGATTATGATCAGTTTGTTCATTGTACCAGCCACCAAAGCAAGGAATTTTGCCAAGCTAACCTTCTGGAAACTTAGGATTTTGATTCTCATGATCTTTAATTCTCTTCTTTTTTGGCTCTGATTTCCTCTATATATATTAGGGTTTCAATATTATTAAAGATACTGACCATGATGTGAAATGTTTCTCATCATCCATATCTTATAAATCTTTATTAACCAACAAGATCTAAATTAAACTTCAAATATTCTTCAAATTTAGTGTCTTTATTATTATTATGTTCCATATATAATTAGCAGCAAATATAGAATATTGCCAAGGCAATCTGATTAAAATTACATGTAACATATTAATTTGAGGTCCATTAGACATTATATAATGTCTCATAATTAATGTTTGATCATAAAGGTTAAAGAGAAAGCTCTAGTATAGTATATATATATTTTCAATATAAGTATGTATTTATTAATTTCCCCCTTGTTAAGATTCCTGTGTTTTTTTCTTTCTTAATTTATATATATATATTTAGACAATGCCAACAACTACAAATTCTTTTGCATTGATTAGAAATTATCCACAATATATTTTTGCATGTGTAGAAAGCTATATTATAATTCAACCAATTGTTACAGCTTATATGGTTTGGTGGATCATGTGCATTTTAAAACAAAAATTATATACTGAAATGCTTTAGGTAGTGACCAAGATCCCATATATGCCATTAAAATTTTTTTTATTTAAATTAAAAAAAAAGAAAGCTGCATGATTGAGTTAAATATAAACCCTTATAATTAAGGATCATATAGCTAGATCCCTTTTTAATCAGTTTTGCAGAGAGAGCTGGAAAAATAATTAATAATAATCCCTTTAAAATCCATGTTTAGCTTAGGTGGAAGATTTTCTTGCATCTAATTTAAAATTGCAAGAAGCCTCTAAAGATCAGAATTTGTATAATTAAATTAAGATTATGAATCATGGGTGTAATTTGGCACAACTGGAAAATTTTTATATCTAAGGGAAACTGCTAGGAAAGCTTCCTGACCCACATGTTGAAGATGCTGAGGGTTCAACACCTGTCTATCCTTTGGATATGGCTGCCTGCTTGGTATACTATTGGTGAAAAAAGAAATTGAAAAATGAAAATGAAAAAAAAAAAAATTGAAGGCAAAGGGTCCCCACCAAATGACTTGGAAATGTGGCATTATCAATGCAATTTGGGTCCAAAATTGTCTCCCTGTATATATAAATCATTGATAAAAACCCACTCATAAGAAACCAACATCCCCAGTGCTCTTATGATCTATCTTGGATATGGTTTTCTGATGTTGTTTGATTTAGAAATCAAGAATGATTACCTAAATCTCTTTGTTTATAATTCCAATAAATTTTGTTTCCTTCCAAAAATTCCAATTATATACTATCTATACTAGTTATATACATATCAATTATTATGTTTAGAAAGACTTTAAGAAGATAATTCATATGATAATTAATTAGTTTTTGATAATTCTATTTACCCAGTTGGATTGGAATTTTATTGCACTATATATTCAAAATATATCATATTTTGATGAAATTTTATTGCCGATGTCTTGTCTAAAATGGGATGTGAACTTGAGGATGAGCTCCAAATTTTTCGATCTCCACCAGATTCAGTCCGGGAGGTCATTGATGCTGATGTTAGAGGGGTTACATTCCCTCAGGGTTTTGTTTTGAATTAATCTTTTATGTTTTGGTTTTAACCAAAAAAAAAATGTCACATAATATGCCCTCAAAGTTGAGAGGTACGGACTTAGACATAATATATCTTGATCATAGGAAACTATCCTCCTTTGAGATAAAATTGGAACCCCAGTTCTTCATGGAAATATGTCACTCAATGTTGAACCATCAGTTTCAATTTGATTTTGATATAAAGGAAAAAAGAATTAAAAACATATTATAACTATACATATATATGATGTACAATGTATAGATTTTAAATATTCTTTCTTTTGTCAAAATAAGTCTTTAACTAGACTCAATATGATCACAATCAAAATTGCAGGCAGTTTTGGCAAAATATGAGCCTAACAATTTGTCACCATTGCACGTGGGTAGGATTATAAAACTCTGCTTTTTCTAGCATTGGGAATAAAGGAGTATCTCAGCCTATATCTTGTATGTACTTTCCTTGTTCAACAAAACTTGAAAAATTTATCATGAAATTGCAGTGTTATGCAAGGTATGAGGTCACTCTCCTCCATGGGTGAAACACTAAAGTTATTTATATTGTTTCTGCCCATGCTCTCATGTTATATTAGTCTATTGTATATATATATATATATATATATATACTTTAATTCCCTGTCATGCTGATGAATCTGTGGAATATTTGGTGTTAATTTCTGCTGCCTAACACTTGTTTTGTACCCAAAGAAAAAGCCTAGATAGCTAGATAGCTTTGCATGCATGCATGTGGGTATAAACAACAAATCTATTTTTTTTATGAGCAAGTTCACATTTTGCAGCTCTTTAACCATTATAAATGGGTTAGGTAAGGAAAAAGAGTTTTGATCCTTCACAAAATAAAAAAGTCAAGAAAGTGAAAGCATATTACTCAGCTCTGATTGTTCTTCTTTTTTCTTTTTTCTTATTTTATATTGCTTTATGTGAAAATGTTTAAAAGAGCTTGTTTATCAGTTTATGTAATCTTTTACAAGGATTTACCTTATAATAATTATATATTTTTATGGCCATGGCATTTGAATTCAAGTGAATATATATACATAATATAAAAAAAACTGCTGATGATAGATTCTTGCTATAAACTTGTTGTTTTTGATGTGATTCATGTCAATTCCAATCCACACTGTATATGCCAATACCATCATGCTTGAAACAAAAGCTAGTTACAATTTATATCTTGTTTGCTTTAATTTCAAAGGAAATTCCATATCTTTTTTATAATGGTGAACATGAAATAAAGGAAATGACAAGAAAATAGTGTATATGTTTTGTGTGAGCAATATGGTCTTTATAGTAAATCTTTTAGTACAAGAAGAAGAATCCAATTTCATGCATATCAAATCAAAGCAAAATTTTCAAATCGAGTCCAACTCGATTATGACATTAGATCAACTCGACTCTGCTCGATTACACCCTTAAAACCTGTCCGCGGTTTAGTTCCGATTCGTTTCCTGTTAGAACCGGGCCATGATCGGGTCTAGTATTATTAGCCTTAGACATAAAAAAAGTCCAATTCAATCATTTGGGTTTAGTCAATTAAAAGTTTGAAATAGCCCAAGAGGAGAAGCAAACAATCTGAAATTAAGGTCCCAAATGAAGACATTTTTTCCAACTGAATCATTTGGGTTTTGTCATTGGCCCAACAAATATAGGCCACAAGGCCCCAGCTTGTCATTTTTTTACGTTTTCACTTGCTTTGATTTTTCTAGCCAATCAAAAACTAAAGGCTGAAAAATGAACTCGTGAAACGGTGTAAGAACCTAGCTAAGCTAAGCCCATAATATATTCATCGTTTTTATGGGATTTTCCTATCCATGGAGAAAAACCAAAGATAAGGATTTAAAGCCCCACCTTTCGTTTCCCTCTCTCATTCTTCACTGGTTGATGAATAGACTCTGCTCTATCACCAAATTACACCTTGGGGGTTTTAGTTCATTCTGAACCCTTTTCTTTTTCCCAGAAAGCTTTAGCTCTCAAAAAGGTATAATTTTTGGTTGATTATAAGCAAATGGGTCGTTGTTTTTGAAGTTGCTTTCTTTTTTTTTTTTTGGTCAGAGAAGTTGCTTTCTGTTTTTATGTGACTTTCTTATGTTGGGTTGTTTCTGTTTTGAGTTTTGTTCCTTAAGTCATGTCATGTTTGATAATTTCTTTCATATTCTGGTGTTGAATTTGCTTTTCCTGTTATTGAGTTGGGAGGGAAATGTTGGGTTTTAGCTTTTGTGTGGAATTTTGTTACTGTTACAGTGAACAAACTGAAGAAAAAAACAAATTTACCCCAAATAGTGAAGGAATTGAAATTTGATAAGGAATAATACTTGGTTAGTTTTCATGGAAGTGTTTTGTTGTTCCTTAATAAGAATTGCTCTTGGTGAATGCTTTGGTCTGATGATAAGGGTTTTGCTGGTTCATAGAGTTTTGTTCTAAATTACAATGTTATAACTTGTTTGTTGTTTCCTTGCTTTGAAATATCATTTAAAAAGAAAAAAGATGCTGAATTCTTGCTCTTTAAAGACGGTGTTAATCTCTTAACTTGAAGAAAGAGGTTATTCCCAGCTGTTAGAACAGCTAGCTGAAAGATGCCTAATTGAGAATGTGGTAGTCGAAGCTAATTGAAAGTTCAAACTTAGAACTTTCAATGATTTATGAAAAATCTAAAGTAGAACATAACTTTCAGCTACATTTATCTGTCTTATTTTCAGAAACTAATGCATTTGCTGCTAAATAGCTAATATAAAGTTGCAGCCTGGTATGTCTGGCATAGCATGCCCTTAATTGAACATGAAAACTTGATTTACATAGAAAATTTAATAACCACAATCATGCCAATGGTTGAAATTGCTGCTTGCTGAGTCAAATTACTTAAATTTCTCTACTTAGGGACTGGTGCTTGGACATTTCATGCCTTTATCACAAACTTGGGGGAAACTTTTATGTGTGAGCACATGTTTTTGTTCTTGCAGGTGAAAATACAGATGAGAATCTTATTTTAGAGCAGACTGTGCTTTGACTTATTCCATCCCAGCCAAAATGACTCCCGTTATCCCATGTTCTACTAGCAACATTACACTCATTCCTGGAGTTCCCTGTACAGTAAGGAAGAATTCTTGTTTAACAAGATGCAGTTCGTCAAGGAAACAAACAAGATATGCTTTACCGGCACAGAGATTTATTCTTCCTCTGTCAACTTGTGTTACGCTGTTTCCACAATACAGAACAGGATATGCTTTGCATAGAAAACCTGGAATCCATATATCAGCCACAGGGACCGATGTAGCAGTGGAGGAATCCGATTCTTCTGTGACAGAAGCTTCAAATGGAGGCTCAGAAACACAATCCGAGGCAGTTGAAACAAGTGAACAATCAACCAGCAAATCAGATTCCAGTCCTGCTCCAACTCAGTCCAGACAAACAAGAAATGTCAGAAAAAGTGAGATGCCACCTGTTAAGAATGAGGAGCTTATTCCTGGTGCAATGTTCACTGGGAAAGTAAGATCAATCCAACCATTTGGTGCTTTTATTGATATTGGAGCTTTCACAGAAGGATTGGTGCATGTTTCCAGGTTGAGTGATAGCTTTGTTAAGGATGCTGCAAGTGTGGTTTCTGTTGGGCAAGAGGTGAAGGTGAGGGTAGTTGAAGTAAACACTGAGAGTGGGAGGATATCTCTTTCTATGCGTGAAAATGACGATGCCAGTAAGCGTCGGCCACGGAAAGATGGTCCTGCCGCTAGGAAGAATACTTCAAATCCCAACCAGAGAAGGGAGTCAAAAAGCTCAAAATTTGTCAAGGGACAAGACCTTGAGGGCACGGTGAAGAATTTAACTAGGTCTGGTGCTTTTATATCCCTTCCCGAGGGGGAAGAAGGATTCTTGCCCCATTCAGAAGAATCTGATGATGGACTCATGAGCATGATGGGAAACTCATCAATGCAGGTTGGCCAAGAAGTTAAAGTTCGTGTGTTGCGCATTACTAGGGGACAAGTGACCTTAACAATGAAGAAAGAAGAGAATGATGGGAAGTTGGACTCACAGCTCAGTCAAGGTGTGGTTTATGCTGCAACAAATCCTTTTGTGCTGGCTTTCCGTCAGAACAAGGAGATTGCTGCATTTTTGGATGAGAGAGAACAGCCAGAGGAAAAAGAGATTCAACCAGTGAGCAGTGATGGGGAGACAACTGTCTCTACTGCAACAGATGAAATAGTTCAAAAGGAAACCGATGCAGTAGCTGATACTGTGAACAAGGATGAGGAAACCACTGTAGAAGAAAAAGAGGAGAGTGTTGAAGTTTTGTCACCAGAAGGTAGTGCAGAGACTCCTGTAGATGTGGTGGAAAGTGATGAAACAACTGAACCATCTGGAGAAATAGTTGATCAAGTTTTGACTTCGACAGATTCAGTAGTTGATGAGAGTTCCACAGCAAAAGATGAGGTACAGTTAGAAACACCCCAAGCTGATGACAAAGCTCCTGCTGCATTAGTTCAAGATGAAAACGTTGGAGCTATTCCTGATGAAAATGGCAGTATACAACCAAATGATCCTGTTCTCAATGATGCTGAAGGTAAATATTTATGACCATGCTGGCAAAACTATGTTGTGAGACAACTCATCAATAAAATGATAATTAGAAATACAATATCACTGATTCTGCATGTAATATACAAGACATATTCATCACAGCTCAAGGTTCTATTAATAATTAGAGGAAACAAAATCATTATTTAAATGTATAGTTTTTTCTTGAACCTCCAGAGACATATTAACTCCGATAGTTCGTTTCCTGTTTGTTTTTATTATATGTTTAGGAAGTACATTTATAAGGCAATAGAATGACTAATGTCTCATATATGTGGAGTCCTGTTATGCTATGACAGTTGTCATCCCTAACTAAGCAATAATTCTTTTTGTGAAAAAAGAATTAAAGAAGATATGGATATGTTATTTTCGATCTATGTGTTTCTTATCAGTGATCTTGCACGCAGATACAGTTGAAAACAGCATAAGTTCTGATCCATCTCAAGAATCACCTGATGATCAGATTAAGTCATCAGGAAGTGAAGCGGTTGAAGAAATAGAGAACAAAGTTGAGGTTACCAAGGATGAACTGCAGATTGAGGCACCAGCTTCAGAGGATGAAATTCCTTCAGCTCCACAAGTTGAAGAAGCAGAGAATCAAGTTCAGGTTACCAAGGACGAAGCGCAGGTTGAGGCACCAGCTTCAGAGGCTGAAATTCCTTCAGCTTCACAAGTTGAAGAAGCAGAGAATCCAGTTGAGATCACCAAAGATGAAGTGCAGATTGAGGCACCAGCTTCAGAGGCTGAAATTCCTTCAACTTCACAAGTTAAAGAGGCAGAAGCTGCACCTCAAAAGAATGATGAGGCTACAGATTCAAATGGCTCTACCCCTAAGGAAAATGTGACTAAAGGTTTATGCTTCATCCATTTTGGCTGTTCTTACCTATTAAATGCATCTTACAAACTTTTAAATTAAGTTCTAATCCAGAAAAGAAACCTCTAAAGCTGTAAAAATCTGTGTCTGTGCTTGAAATATGTATATGCTCCCTCCATTGCAAACTGTATGTCCACTATTCCTTTCTGAGATGTCCTAAAACTATGCCTCTTTTAATGTTTGAACCCATAAAATTGTTTGTGTTAATTGAAACATTCATGTTTTTGTGTTGTTATACAACATTTATATTATTGAGAAATTTACTTTATTTAATCTGTTGCTTTTTGTTTTATATTCTTGAACAGCTGCAACTATATCACCAGCTCTTGTAAAGCAGCTCCGTGAAGAATCAGGTGCAGGAATGATGGATTGCAAGAAAGCTCTTGCGGAGACTGGAGGGGACATTGTTAAAGCTCAGGAATTTCTGCGCAAGAAAGGCTTGGCAAGTGCAGAAAAAAAGGCCAGTCGAGTCACAGCTGAGGGAAGAATAGGTTCTTACATTCATGATGGCAGGATAGGTGTCCTGGTCGAGGTTAACTGTGAGACTGATTTTGTCTCCCGGGGTGAGATTTTTAAGGAGCTTGTTGATGATCTAGCCATGCAGGTTGCTGCCTGCCCTCAAGTACAATATCTTGTACCAGAAGATGTTCCTGAGGAGACTGTTAATAAGGAAAGAGAATTAGAGATGCAAAGAGAAGATCTCTTATCGAAACCAGAGCAGATCAGATCAAAGATTGTTGAAGGACGGATAAGGAAGAGGCTTGAAGAATTTGCTTTACTTGAGCAGCCCTACATTAAGAATGACAAGTTGGTGGTGAAAGATTGGGTAAAGCAGACTATTGCAACAATTGGAGAAAATATAAAAGTCAAAAGATTTGTGAGGTTGAATCTTGGAGAAGGCCTGGAGAAGAAGAGCCAGGATTTCGCTGCTGAAGTGGCTGCCCAAACTGCAGCAAAACCTGTGTCTACTTCTGGAAAAGAGCAAACAGCTTCAGTGGAAGCCAAGGAAACTGATCAGAAGTAAGTCACTGTTTTCCATTGTTGTTATTTCTCATTATGGTCAATGTTTGCCTTTCCGAAGTACTTAACGAGCTAATGTGTCAGTTTTATGTTTGAATTCCAAAAATTTCTTTCATGGTTTATATCCACTTATTTCTCCTTTGCAGACCAACAGTAGCAGTCTCTGCTGCACTTGTTAAACAACTACGTGAAGAAACCGGAGCTGGCATGATGGACTGCAAGAAAGCTCTGTCTGAAACTGGAGGCGATCTTGAGAAGGCTCAGGAGTACCTTAGAAAGAAGGGCCTTTCAACTGCCGACAAGAAATCCAGCAGGCTTGCTGCTGAAGGCAGAATTGGTTCCTACATTCATGACTCTCGTATTGGTGTACTAATCGAGGTCAACTGTGAGACTGACTTTGTCGGTAGAAGTGAAAAATTCAAAGAGCTGGTTGATGACCTAGCAATGCAAGTTGTGGCCTGTCCGCAAGTGCAGTCTGTGTCAATTGAAGATCTTCCTGAGAGTCTGGTGAGCAAAGAAAAAGAGATTGAGATGCAGAGAGAAGATCTTGCATCTAAACCGGAGAACATTAGAGAGAAAATTGTTGAAGGGAGAATTACAAAGAGACTTGGAGAGCTTGCCCTTTTGGAACAACCATACATTAAGGATGACAAATTGTTGGTTAAAGACTTGGTAAAGCAAACTGTTGCAGCACTTGGAGAGAACATAAAAGTCCGAAGGTTTGTTCGATTTACTCTTGGAGAGACAGTTGAAGAAACTCAAACAGGAAATGAAGCATGAGACATTACAATGGAGGCAACTGAGATCTGGTTTTGGTAGGAACTAATTTTGGAGGAGAGTATTGTGATTCTTTCTTTTTTTCCTATGTGATTAATTAAGCAAATTTTCAATGTTTTGGGCATCATTGTATGCTTTAATTGGCCCTTAAAGCTACTTTTGATCTTTGTAAGTTGAGAATAGTATCTTTCCCAATTTATTTTTCTTTTTGCAAAATATAAGCCCTGAAATATGTGAGAAATTGTTGAAATTTCACCAAATATATATCTTAGACCCAGAAGGCTATGGTTTCATGTTGCCTACCGTCGTGTGAATGTGCTGCCTTACTAATTACCCCTTTTAATGCCTAGAAGATTAATGATTAATCAAGCAATTTCATTATCTAAAGTATGGCAGGATCAAAATGGTCCAAACTTAGGCTATGTGCTCAAAGCAAATAATTGGAGAAATTAATCCCCATTTTAATATTATTAGCATCAATCCCCATCTTCAGCAAGAATGGAACTCCATGGAGGTTTTGATTTGCCATTACTCATATATATATATATAATACACCGACATATATGTATTATGGGTAATTATTTGATACACCAACGGTGTAAATTTTGGATTTCATAAGTGGGTTGTGGAGTTGACACATGTCCATTTTGACATTTTCTGAATTAATTAAATTTTAAATATTTGAATTTAGTCCTTAGGGGACACATGTCACCCTTCAAGACCCGTTTGTGCAGTCTGCTAAACTCCACTGACAGTGTATTATAAACATTTTTAACAACAACAAAAAAAAATCTTATCTTTCTGCTAATGCAAAATTAAGATCCCAATAAAAATTAACAAGCAATGCTTACCTTGACTTCTTCCCCTTGGATTCCTTAGGCCCAAAAATAAGATCGGAAGTCCTGCTCAACATATTAGAAGCCTTCGAATTCAGCTAAATTAAGGTTCAGGAAGCCCAATTCACAGGAGTCGAGGCCCAAGTCCATTTAAGGATTAAACCCTTGGTTAATGTCGGGCTCTAGTTACCCTCTTCTTTTTATGATCTCCTTTTCTTTTTTGTACTTTTCCAAAGGTGACATGGCATTTCATTTTCATTGATACTAACTTTACACCCGGTTCCAATTTATGTTTCTTCATAAAAGTATACTATAAGCATAAAATGGAAATATGATAAAATAAATTGAAAATTTATGCAAAGCATGATGTAATTCAACTGAGAAATTATTAAATGGGACGGTCTCATTATGTCGACTATGAAATCATTCAGTAAAAATAAAATGATGATATTTTTTAAAATATTTTCTTAAAACTATATTCCAATTAATTTTGGGCACGTACCTTATCGCTTGTTTAGGGTTAAACTTTGGACTAAAATTGTAGCTAAATTTAAAGAGAAATTTTCACTTCAAAGAGACTTGGAGAGCTTTGCCCTTTTGGAACAACCATATGCTTTAACAGAAAGTTAAATTTAATTAAGACTTAAGTCATTAGTCTGTCATTTTACTCATACATAAACATAAACATAAACTTGAAATTCCATAAGTTTAAAAGGGTTTTACCAAACATAATTTATCTGTTCCTAAATGAAGAACTAAACAAGTAGTGGATTAGACAGTCAGATAAGTCCAATTAGTTGCTTGAAGCTTTGCCCTTATCCTCAAGGGGCGCCGCCGCAGCCGGTGCTGAAACTTCTTTTGAACTCCTAATCTGTACAGCAGCTTTACTCAAAACCTCATCAAGTGGTGCTGACACTTCTTTTCCACAGTGATTACAATCCACGCTTACACAATGACCCCTGATCATGAACATCATTCCTTGGTAAATTACCCACAAGTGATCCTTTTTTGCTACATAAAAAGTTGAGGTGAGGGGAGGCTGCCTCAGTCCAGAATCAGGACATGCCACAAGTCTCAAGCCTCAGAGAGGGCTTACAGTCAGATCACGAGGATCATTGGCAAACCTTACAAGCCTTACAAGCAGAGGTCCGGAGCCTTACCAACTCAACCAACCTCAATTAGCCCCACAAGTGATAGTTGAAATTAAACCAAACCCCCCCAACCATTAATAAACAACAAAAATTCTTCAGTCCCAATCACAATCTTTCTGCTAATGCAAAATTAACAAGCAATGTTTTGTTTACCTTGACTTCTTCCCCTTAGGCCCCAAAATATAATCGGTAGTCCTGCTCAACATGATATTAGACAAGATATATATACATATTAGCCTAAAAGCCTTGGAATTCAGATAAATCTTGAAAGACATTCAAATTCAGTAATTCACAAAGCAACTTACTTTCCCGAGAGCACCCAACAACCATACACGCCGGAAGTGATCCAGAGGGCTAGTGTAAAAAAGATGTAAAACGAAAGTCATGAGTATATATATAATTATTATGACAATATATATATATATATATTAAATTTGTATTTTTATAGAATTAAATGGACTCAGGGTTGGATACTACGTACTATTAGCGAAGAGTTCACTGTAGGAAACAGGGGAATCGTCCGACTCCGACATTCTGAATTAGAAAAAAGAAAAAAATTCGACAGAAAAAACATAAACAATTAGCAAGATCAATCAACTATTTCAAAGGCAGATCAACCATTAAATAATACTCATATATATACATGAAAGTTAACGCATATATATAAACGGACCCTAAAATTTTTTTGAACAAAAATCAATCTTTCGGTAAAGCAATCAAATGACAAAGGTATATATATTATACAGGGATGAAGAAGATCTGTACCTTCAAAATCCTTTTGTTTTTTCGCTTTACGAAATATCACAGCAAGAGAACAAATTACTATTAGCAGCCGCTTGATCGAGGAGAGTATTGTGATTCTGAGATCTGGTTTTGGTAGGAACTAATTTTGGAGGAGAGTATATTGTGATTTTTTTTCCGATGTGATTAATTAAGCAAATTTTCAGGTGTGCGAGTCGGATCGAATCCAAATTAGAGACCTTGTGTACGTAACTGCCTCTATGTCTTGGTATATAATCAGGTGTGCGAGTCGGATCGAATCCAAATTAGTCAGGGCATGTAACTGCCCCTATGCCCCTATTGGTACATAACCAAGTGCGCGACTCGGATCGAATCTGAATTAATTATGGCTTTCGGGATTAGTCAGGCAAAGCCCTGAATATCGGAAGAGGTAAAAAAAAAACCAAATATCTTAAACCCAGAAGATGGTGGTTTCATGTTGCCCACACCGTGTGGTTTCAATATGTTAGTCACCGTGTGAATGAGCTGCCTCACTTTTTTTTTTTTTTTAATGGAAATCGGGAATTTTATTAAAACATCAAGGAGAAAGATTATAAATATGTGGTGGTAAATACCCCTTCCACACTCTCTGCTCATCCTCACTATAATCTGATTTTGCAATATCATGGATTAAAACATTAGCCTCCCGATTAACTAACGCAATTTCATTAGCTAATGGTGAACACTTCGTTTCTGTGATTGAAATAAAGCTAAATTGTTCTTCCTAAGCTTTTTGTTTCCTCTTTTTTAATTGGTTAATGTCGGGCTCAATTCAAGACTTGAGTCAAATTTATATTGAATTGTTCAAAAGAAATACGTACCAAATATAAACAAAGAGTTAAATTTAAGACTTGAGTCAATATTAGTCTGCCATTACTCATAAAAGTGTTTGATAAGGTCTGTCTATAAAAACCCACTTTTACACCCTCTAATAATAGAATGACACCTCATAATTTTGAGATTTTCTTATAGAGTGCATCACAAGAGATTATATTTAGTAAAAACTTAATTTTACTCTCTTTCCACCGATTATTATTAATCCCAAATATTATTATATTATTTCTAATATACATGAACTTCAATGCATACAAAGAACTCTAAGGTAAACCAATCCTTTCTCTTTTAAAATTTTGTTTTTGTTTGTTTTGGAACAAAGATCAATCTTTTCTTTGGGTAAAGCAGCAAATAACAAAAGGTATATTATACAGGGATGGAGAAGATCCATACCTTCAAAATCCTTTGTTTTTCGCATTTCCTTGGATTCGAGAGAGACAAGAAAAATCATATTTTCCTAGCATTTTGAGTAATTATTTGATACAGTGATTATGTAAATTTTGGACTCCATAAGCGGGTTGAAGAGTTGACACATATCCATTTTCTGAATCAATTAAATTTTTGTGTCCCCCTTCTTGATCCACAGGTACAGTCTGGTAAACTCCACCAACAATGTATTAAATAATAATTGTCCTATTTAAATATGCATTTTCTTCATCAATCAATTGGTGAATATTGGGCAAAACTGAGTTTCCACAGCAACAATAATTTGATGGCAAATTGTACAATACGCCGGCTTTGGAGTTTAGCAGACTACACAAGCGGGTCCTGAAGGGTGACATGTGTCCTCTAGGGACTAGATTGAAATATTTAAAACTTAATTAATTAAAAAAATGGACATATGTCAACTCCACAACCCGTTTGTGGAGTCCAAAATTTACACCGCTGGTGTAACAACAATAATCAAAAGGGGTTCCAGATCAAATTGGGAAGGAAGTTGTCTCATTGATGAGATTATTCATTTAGCTTCTTTTGTTTTCTTCTTGTTCCTTTTCACATTGTAATCGTGTTGTCAATAATTTGGCTCATATATATAGTATATATATAGCACATTTACACCCAGAAGGCTAGTAGATGATGATTTCATGTGAATGCGGTGCCTGCCTTACCCCTTTGATGCCTACATTAATAAAGCAATTTCATTATCTAAGGTAGCCAGGATCAAAATGGTTGATACGTCCAAACTTTAGACTATGTGATCAAAGCTATTTTGCTTTGCAATAACAGATTCATATATATATATAGACCTCTGTTCATAATTTTTTGTTCAAATTAAAAATTATGAACAGAGCAGAGGTGTAAGTGCAGAGAAGTGCAGGATCATACCTTGGGGCCAATTGTCAGCATTTAGAGGATCTTTACATCAATCAACTATTTCAAAGACAGATAATCAATGTTGTAATTAAGGACTTTTGTGACATGAACTTATTTCAGATTCTTTACTACTTAAAGCCATTAGTCTATCATTACTCATATATAAACATAAAAACAAACTTCAAATTCCATAATTTTAACAGGAGCACAATTTTATAGATTCAGAAATGAATAACCTCCTATAGCCTTCTTTGCACTCATATAACTCCTAAATTAGTTGCCTGAAGCTTTTCCCATGTTTTTAACAGCCGACTCTGCAACTTCTATACCACAATGAGGACAATCCAATCTTACAATAACTCCTTATTAGTTGCCTGAAGCTTCTCCCATATCCTTAACAGACGATTCTGAAACTCTTTTAATACATTCTAACTTGTTTAATTCGTCTAAAGCACAATGACGACATTCCAATCCTTTACCACAATGAAAACATTTTAAGCTGATGAAACAACAATCATTAGTAATCACACAACACAAGTGATGAAAATTGAAATTAAACCAAACCCCCCCAACCCAACCATTAATTATAAACATTAATCTTAACAACAACAAAAAACTTGGGTCCCTCTTTTCTGCAAATGCAAAACATCCCAATCAAAATCAATAAGCAATGTTTACCTTGACTTCCTAGGCCCGAAAAAATGAGCCCGAGAACTGCATAATACATATTTAGACAAGATATTAGATTAAGGCTTAATTATAGAATTCAGATAAATTTTGATAGACATTATTCCAATCCCCAAATTAAGCAACCCATGCAATGCAACTTACGTTTCCCCAAACGAGTAAGCACCATACAGGCCGGAAACGAACCAGACCGCTAGTGAAAAAAACATAAAAGATCCATGTAAAACAAAAGTCATGAGCATCAGTATATATATATGCATAATTTGTATTTTTATAGAATTAATTAATAGACTCAGGGGTGGATATGGAGTATACCACCACCGATTGCACGGGCGGGATCCAACTCTTCAATCATTCTGAATTAGAAATAAAAATTAATTCGACAGAAAAACCATAATAATTAGTAAGATCAATCAACTATTTCAAAGGCAGATAATCAAATATCCTCTCTGTCTCCTTTATTTATTTTTTTGTTTTGGAACAAAAATTAAACTTTCGGTAAAGCAGCAAATAACAAAGGTATATTAACCATACCTTCAAAAGTAAAGTATGCGCAAACCCTAACACCAACCCACTTCCTTTGTTTTCCTTGGATTCGATAGAGACTAGAAAAATCACGACATTAGCATTTTAAACAAGATAAATCACAGCATGAGATAACTTAAGGTTCAGGAAGCCCAAGTCTGGAGGCCCAAGTCCATATCATTAACAGCACTATAATAATTAGATTAGTAATTTTTTTTTTGCGATAAGAAAGGAATTGTATTAATTAATGCAAAAATAATACTCAACTTTACACCTGGTTCCAATTCATTATGTTTCTTCATAAAAGTGTATATATATATATATATATATATATATATATATATATATAAACATAAAAATTGGAAAGACAATAAAATAAATTAAAAATTTATGTAAGCCATGACCATGAGGCAATTCAAATTAAAAAATTATTAAATGGTTTAATCTCATCATGTTTATGGAACTATCCAATAAAATGGTGAAAACTCATATTTTTTATTTTATATATATACTATTAATTTTATGAGTAAGGTCGTCATTGAACGCCATATGGCGTTTTATTTATGAGCAAGACCCTCATTGAACGCCATAAGTGTTAATTGTTAATTTCCTAATGTTTTGTTCATTATTTTTGTGTTCATTCAATATGTAATTTTGGTGTATTATTAGTATGTTAAATTTCAAATGTAAATAAAATAGTTATAGTTTGGGAAAATTAAAAGTCATTCATCCCTTTTCATATGCTATTCAATGAATGTTAAGGATAATATTATAGACCGAATTAATTAGAGGAGAGAAATAAAAGACTTTTTTTTAACCAAAACGACTATCTTCCCTTTTGACTCATAATTATTCCTGTTTTGAATTCTTATATGTTTCAAAAAAAAAAATGAATACATAAGATAAAACAAGATGTGATATATAACAATTAAAGAAAGATCAATGACAATAAAATGAAATACTTAAAAAATAATAATTAGCAAAATTTACTCTCATCATCTTTGATTAGTACTACATAATAATAACTAATGACTTCTTTTTCTTAATTAAATTTTCTTAAAAGCACTTATAAATTTCATTTCTTAACTGAATTTTCTTAAAAGAATTTATAAAATAAATAAAACAGCCGCACGCGAAGTATTTTCTTAAAATTATGTTCCAATTAATTATGGGGATTTACTCTGTCTATTTGTTTGGAATTAAACTTTAAGCTAAAATTGTGTCTAATTAATTTGAGGAGTTAATTGATGCAACATAATTTTAATGTTTGATCCCATGAGTGAGTTGGCAAGTAAGATGAGTCATCTAATACATTCTCCATCTCTTTGTGTTTTTAAAATAAAAATTTCTCCATCAATATACATATCCTATATCTATTCTATGATGAAAGAACCCAAGATTGAATAAAGCATGTACTTTTTCAATGAAAAAAAGAAAAGAAAAGAAAAGTTTATTTGTGAAGAGATTTTCAATTCGTCTATTTGTGAAGGTGTTATTGCTTTATTCCTACTCCTGTGTCCTATCCTACTTGCATTTTCAATTTTAAGAAGAAAAAGTTTCCCTTGTGTTATTGCTTTGATTTTTGATTTTTTTCTGAGTTCTTACCTGTTTTCTTGCATTGAAGAAAAAAAAACCCTGCCTTCTTAGTTTCTTTTCACTTGGTTCTGCTCAAAATTTTCTCTTTACCACTAAAAAAAAAAAGTTGTATTTAGATCAGTCTGTTTCTGCTTTGAGTTCATCATTGGAAGTTTGGAGAAAGTCCCCTGCAGTAGGAGAAGATCCAAACTGGTCTCAGGTAAACTTGGACAATTCCCTGCCATTCTATTATTATACTTTTCATCAATAATTTTCAGTTGTTTGAAGGAAAAATAACTTTCACTTATGCAAATGAAAGTATATGATGCAGATATTTATACTAGTTACAATAAATTGTAGAAAATCTTATTCCTTTCCTTTGTAACTTGTTCTTCTAAACTAGCTAGGAATTTTTTTTCTTCTTTTTTCATGCAGCTCCTAGTATAGCTAGGATATATTTTGTTTTTCTTATTAATAATCCACAGATTTCATTAGGAAACTTAAATGTGCTGCTATTATTTCATTTCTAATTTTAAAGGTCTTATTTTTCTTAGTTTCCTACTTTCCCCATGTAGAAAGATATGGCAGTGAATATCAATTTTGATTCACTTTTTGGTATATTTAATTACAAGTTAAACTTTGTTAGAGCCGGATTGGTCCATTAGGGGTAAAACTCTCCCAGCAACGGTTTTTTCCATTCACAAGACTCGAATCCGAGACCTTACTCAAGGGAAACAAATGTCAAATCACTTGAATCAACCACTTATTGGTCACTTTTACTCTTTCCATCCCTTCATTTTTTCAAAATGCATTTCATAATCAGAATCTTGTACAGAATAATCTTCTACTATACTTTTAAATAGAAAGAAATTGTTTCTAATTTAGTCAATCTTTGTCACCGTCAATGCATATACAAAATGCTAGATTTCGTTTCATTCCTTGTATTAAAATAAAACTCTTGCAGATCGATCATCGTGAAGAATGGCTGGTTTTTGTGAGGCATGGGGTTCTAATGTCTTGGCGACAGTGTTCGTGGACTATGTTGTCAAGCCGACGGTGCGCCATGTTGGTTATGTGTTCCGATTTAAGAAAATCGTTGAAGATCTCAAGGAGAAAAGCAAGCAACTGAAGGCAAAGCAAGATTCGGTGGAAGATTCTGTCAAAGACGCGGAGAATCAAATCCAAAAGATTGATGCGGTTGTTGAAAGTTGGCGGAAAGACGCCAGCACAATCCAGCATGATGTAGAGAGTTTGGAAGTCGCAATACAAGAAAACAAGAGGTGTTTCAATTGGTGTCCTGATTTGTGTTGGCGATATCGGCTCAGCAAGCAAGCTGCAAAGAAGAGCCTCTCCATTTCTGAACTTATGGAGAAGTCCGAGTTTGAAGTTATTGGCCACCCTGCTGATCTCCCAGGTATAACTCTTCTTCCCTCTAAGGAGTTCTTGCCGTTTAAGTCGGCTGAATTAGCTGAAAGACAGATCATGGAGGCACTAAAAGATGATGGGGTGAACAATATAATTGGAGTGTGGGGGATGGGAGGCGTGGGTAAAACAACCCTGGTGAATGAAGTGGGTAGGAAAGCCAAAGAATTGAAGCTTTTTGGTGAAGTTGTGAAAGTTGTTGTCTCCCAGAATCAAAATATTGAAAAAATTCAAGACGGAATTGCAGATTTATTGAATTTGAAGTTGGACAAGAAGTCTGAAGCTGGAAAAGCAGAGCAATTATGGGCTAGACTACAAAATGAAAAGAGTATTCTCATAATACTTGATGACCTTTGGAAGAAACTCGACTTGAAGGCAGTAGGAATTCCAGTTGATGAGCATCAGCATAAAGGTTGCAAAATTCTTCTGACAACTCGATCCCAACAAGTGTGTTCTCTTATGGGAAGCGAACAAGTTGTACGATTGGATGTTCTAGATAAGGATGAAGCATGGCAATTATTTAAAAGTTGTGCAGAACTAGATGATGGCACTTCTCCTGACATTCTTAAGGTGGCCATTGAAGTTGTGAAAGAATGCAAGGGCTTGACTATAGCATTATCAAGTCTGGGAAAGACTCTAAAGGGTGCAAGGCTTCATAAATGGAGGGAAGCATGTCAAAACCTTAAAAGCTGTACATTGTTGGACATTGAATGTGTTGCAGAAGATGACAGAAATGCTTACAAGTGTCTTAAATTGAGTTATGATTTTCTGAAGCTTGAGAAGACCAAGATAATCTTCTTATTATGTTCTTTATATCCAGAAGATCATCTCATTTTAATAGAGCAGTTGGTGAGACATGCGTGGGGTTTAGAGTTGTTTAAAGGCAGAAATTCAATTCAAGAAGCAAGAGATGCAGTCTATACAGCAGTGGACGACCTCAAAGCGTGTTCTTTACTATTGGAATATGAGAAATGGTGGGAGCCTAGTTATGTTAAAATGCATGACATGGTTCGTGATGTGGCTTTATGGATAGGATCCCAAAAGGAGAGCCATTTTGTCATAAAATCAGAGTTGGGAGCAAGAGAGTGGCCAACAAATGAAAATTTTGAGCACTGTTCAGCAATCTCTTTTATGAATTGCAACATAAAAGGAATTCCTGAAGGATTGGAATATCCGAAGCTTGAATTTTTGTCATTCAGTGATGGAGTACTGGATAGAAACAAAACCATGATGTTATCAGGTTCCTCTTTTGAAGGGATGAAATCTTTGAAAGTTCTAAATTTAGAGAGAATCAAACGATCCTTGTCACAAGATGCACTTCAGATGCTCACAAGTCACAAACCTTCGAGCTCTATACTTGGAATCTTGGGAGTTCAACACATACAACTTCTCTTCATTAGGAAACCTAAAGAAACTTGAGATTCTTATAGTTTCAGTCAATCTGATCTTGAGGTACTGCCAGATGAAGTTGGGGAATTGAGGAGTGTAAGATTGCTGGATTTGTCCTTCTGTAGAAGGTTAAAAAGGATTCCTCCAAATGTGATACGAAGATTATCCAAGCTAAAAGAGTTATACCTTGGCTTCTGTGAGTTTAAATTTGATGAATGGGTGGTTGAAGGTTCGACAAATGCAGAAGTAAGGAATGCTAGTCTTTTAGAGCTAAATGAGTTGTCCCATTTAACCATACTAAGACTAGATGTGGGTGATTTTGAATGTGTTCCTCAAGACTTTGTTTTCCCTAAATTACAAAATTATAGCATAGGGATAGGAGGTAATATATATGAAGTGTATCCCTCCAAGCGATACTTGAAAATTCACAAAACTACCTCATTACATGCATTTAAAAATTTGCTTGAGGAGGTAGAATTGCTTGAGTTAAACAGTATAGTAAACTGTCAAAGTCTCGATGACGCAAGAAATTACCAGCATGTGCCAGTTACCTTCTCAAATTTATCATTTTTGAAGATAGAAAGCATGAATTGTTTCAGAGGGCTTTGTAATGGTCTGCCTCCCGATGGGTTCCTGAAAAAGTTGAAAACTTTGGAGATAACGAGATGTGGTAGCCTGAAATCTGTCTTTCCACCATCTGTTACTAAAAATATGGAGCAATTGAAAAGTGTCAAAATAGTTGACTGCAATATCTTGGAGCAAATTTTCGAGGAGATGGAAGGTGCTACTAATGATGAAGTGCTACAAAAGTTGGAAAGATTGGAGATAAAGAAATGTGGAAGCCTGAAATCTCTGTTTCCATTGTCCTTGGCTCAAAACATGCTACATTTAAAAGTGCTCATCATAGAGGATTGCGATATGTTGGAGCGACTTGTGACAGAGGATGATAATTTTATTGAAATGTTATCAAACAACCATCCTCCTTGTTTTCAGGAATTAGAAGCTCTGCATATAAGAAATTGTTGTAAATTGGAATATGTTTGTCCAAGCTCTTTGGTTGGAGATGATCTTCCACGGTTGAAGAGTTTGGTGCTGAAAGATTTGCATGAACTAAAACAAGTCATTGCCCTCGGCCAAGGAAGGGATATTCGGAATGATGTTTGCCTCAAACTGCCAATATCCTTAAAAACTTTACAACTTTAGACAAGCTTTCACCGTTTCGTCGACTCATCAGATGGTGGTATGTTATTTTCAATTAATTGCTACTTTTATAAATTGAAATTACAAACATATATATAACCTTTAATTGTTTTAATTAAATTTCTCATGAAGTTTCAGTATTGGGAATGAAAGCGATATTTAAACGATATATGCTTTGTGGTTTTTCTAGTGGATATCCTTTGGAGGAGCTGAAAGCGAGCAATTGTGCAATAATATTTCAGTAGTTGAAGCACAAGGGAGAGAGAAGTCTTCAAATATGGAATATGCAGTTATTGGGAATCATGTTGAACAGATGTTTTACCTCCACCAATCTGGATACATCCTTTCCAATTTGAAGGGTTTCGAAGTGAAGAATCTTCCCGAGTTGAGAGTTATATGGAGGACTCTCAAACAACTAGTGACCCTTCAAAATCTTGAAAGAATTACAGTGGTTGGTTGCAATAGGTTGAGATATGTCTTCTCACCTTTGCTTGCTCGGAATCTACCAAACTTGAGGCGTTTAATAATAAAAGAATGTGAGGATCTGGAGCAAATAGTGGACACAACATCATCATCATCATCACCAGAAGATCATCATGATCAGCAATCTTTAAGCTTCCCTAATTTGGAGGAAATTGAGATTGAAAGTTGCAACAACCTTAAATATGTGTTTCCTGTTAGTATTGTTGGTGATCTTCAACGACTCAAGGATATAAGAATTTCAAAAGCCAGGAAATTGGAGCAAGTATTTGGATGTGAAGATAAAGCAGATGCTAAAGATAATGACCACCAGGAAGCCGAGACAGTGCTGCCTAAATTAGGAAGGCTAGACCTTGAGGAGCTACCCAGCCTCATAAGCTTCAGCTCATTGGATTATCATTTCCTATTCCCATCATTATGGACATTAAAAGTAAGGGATTGCCGACAGATGACAACAAGTTTTAGCATCGACTTGCAGTCTTGTGCACATGCCAAACCACAGGTACCAATAATATCAAATCTTAAGGATATTTTACTCGTTATCTCTTTTTCTCAACAAAAAAAAAAAGTAATTACCCAACGGATTACAATATAATAATTGATAAAGATTCTGCAAATTTTCAAGTCCTTTTTTATTTAATTTTTAAATGTGATCAGTTTAACAAAATATATGTATATAAGTAAACATTATAATTGACATCAACATAAGGAAAAATGAAGTAAAATAATATTAGTGAGATTTAGTGGTAAATAATTTATTCATTCATTGTTTGATTACTTGGTTGCATGTCCTGTAGACACAGGCATCTCAACAGATCGAGGATTCAGAAGCAGCTCAAAAAGAAATGTGGCCAAGAGGAAGTGATATTATTCACTGGAACACTCAAAGTGAAGCTGTTAAGGGGAGATCTCATCTAAATTTTAAAAAAAAAAATTGTGTGGATGCAAGATAATTTGGATGCACTTTCCAACAAATTTCGATAAATCCTTTTGTTTTTTCATCGTCATTGTTCATTCGTTTTTTTTCTTGATGCTTAGTTGTTTGAGATGAAAGTTCGTATATTCCTTATCCATATCATATTGTTTCCGTTATGTATGAATGATATTGTTTAAAATATTTATTTTTAATATCAATTCTCTTTTTCCCTTCCCAATTCTAATTTCTATTTGATTTCTAATTTCTAATATTTATTTTTAAAGTTTTGCTATATGATCAGAAAAATTGAGCCGAACGTGTTGTTACACGAATGATCCAGCAGACTGGTCTCACCCAGTGGCGGATCCAGGAATATTTGTAAGGGTGGGCACAAGTTTAAATCTTGTGAATGGAAAATCATTGTTGGGAGAGTTTTATCCCCATATAGTAGGCCAACCTGCCTTAAACATGATTAACTTTAATTAGGTTTCATTTTTAGGTCTTTTGTTTATGGTTTTTAAACTAAAAAAGCGCTACTTGGCTATAATTTAAGGTCATTTTGATGAGTTTTTCAATTGAGGGTGGGCACTCAATTGGGCACTATGACACATTATTTGGGACAAAATCCTGGTCAATTTTTCTGGTTATTTAGAATTTTCCTTATTTTAATATCAATTAGAATTTTCCTTATTTTAATATCAATTCTCTTATGAATGATCTTGTTTAAAATATTTATTTTTAATATCAATTCTCTTTTTCCCTTTCCATTTCTAATTTCTATTTGATTTCTAATTTTTATTTGATTAATGACTTTGAACCAAACAAGTAGCCATTATGTATGAATGATCTTGCTTAAAATATTTACTTTTAATATCAATTCTCTTGTTCCCTTACCATTTCTAATTTCTATTTGATTTCTAATTTCTATTTGATTAATGACTTTGAACATCAAATTTCTATTTGATTAATGACTTTGAACCAAACAAGTAGAGCTTAATCAAGACTAAAATTCCAAGAATAATGCACACAAATCACAATCACCTTATATTGCATCGAAGTTGCATCAAAGCCGAATAGAAGCGTAAGTAAAGTTGCATCAAAGCCGAGTAGAGGCGTAAGTGAAGAGAAGTGCAGGATAAATAAACTGCTTTGCAGTAAGCAATGCGATCCAGGGAAAAT
The DNA here is from genome assembly GCA_001974825.2 of Corchorus olitorius. Classification (NCBI taxonomy): domain Eukaryota; kingdom Viridiplantae; phylum Streptophyta; class Magnoliopsida; order Malvales; family Malvaceae; genus Corchorus; species Corchorus olitorius. The sequence continues at coordinate 106,416 of AWUE01022442.1, forward strand.
CATAACTAAACGGTGAGAACCGAGAACCAAAGAAAATTTATTTACCTTACTCATTCCAAGATTGAGATAGACTTTGACATCACAAATTGTAATCACTGACTCCACCATCTAAACTCCAAACAGAATTTAAAGAAATCTAAACAAGGTATTACTTCCTGTTTGAAAGTTGCTTTAGAAACAGGGCTATATTCCACTAATTTCAATTTGGAATTCACCCAAGCTTTACTTTTAGGAGTTAAAAGAAGAAAGCTATACTATACTATAAATTATAAAGCCAAGGCCTGGAGTAATTAAATAGTCATTGGTTACAAAGAAATTGAGTATAAAAGATTGCGCTCTGTTAATTGACAGAATTAAAAGCAGGATTTCCCATTGGACTGTGAAGCAATTATCTTTTGCTGGTAGAAGCAATTATCTTTTGCTGGTAGATTGCAATTGGTGCAGGCTGTTCTTTTTAGCATTCAGAATTTTTGGTGTCAAAGTTTTGTTTTGCTTTGTGCAGTCATTAACAAGCTCAATCAGCTTTGCTCTTCTTTTAGAATAATGCAAAAGGGGCTCGAGTAAATTGGGATTCGATTTGTCATCCCAAGTCTGAAGGGGTCTAGAAATTAAGAATTTGCTTATTTGGAATAAAGCTTGTGTGCTTAAACATTTGTGGAGCATTTACATGAGGTCTGGTTCACTATAGATTGCTTGGTTCTATAGCTATAATCTCAAGGGGAGAGATCTTATGGAGGTTCAATCCTTGCAAAGATACAGTTGGAATGTGAAAAAATTGCTTAAACTTAGAAGTATAACTGCTCCTTTTATTCAAGGCAATGGGAAATGGAACTTGCCTAATCACATTTACAAGTCTTCTTTTATTTACAATGAGCTGACGCATAAGAATGCACATGTGCAGTGGCAAAGGCTAATCTGGTATCTTTGTCACATTCCTAAGCACTCTATTATTTATTGGATCACTACAAGAAAAATGCAGGTTAGCCACCAAATAACAACGACGAAAAAAATTCGTCACAAACTGCCATGGAAATTGCAACCGACAATTAGTGGCAAACATTGACGAAATAAAAGCAACAGAATTTTTGTCTCAAATGTCGTTGCAAAATTTTGGCGCCTAGAGGTCCAATATAATTTGTTGCAATTGGTCAAAAAATTCGTTACAATTTAGGCAACAGATATTGCCACGAAACATTTGCAACAAGATTGCCATGATTTTGCGACGAAATCTATATTTGAAAAAATATAATATGCTCAATTTACAAATTTACGGATTTAGCAGTGGCATTATTCGCTGCTAAATTCTCTGTATCATAAAGTTCCATGGAAATTTAAGTCACAAAATTTATTGCAACCATAAAATTATTCGTTGCAATGTTGGTTGCAAATTTCGTGGCAAAGTAATTGAATATCAAATTTTTTTTAGTTTTGCCGCCCAATTTGACACAAAATTCTTTCCGTGGCAATAAAATTTTCAATTTTCCGCCCAAATTTTGCTTTGAGCTCCAATTACTCTTTGCCAACGAATTTTGCGACGAAAGCTAAGTCCGTCACTAATTTTAATTTTCATTTTCCCTCCGGACTCAAAATTTTTCCGCCCAAATATAATTTTTTCATCGACACTAGTGACGGAAGATATTTTCCGTCGCTAATTGTAATTTTCATTTCCCGCTTGGGCCAAATTGTTCCGCCAAAATTTAAGTTTTGCAACAACTATAGCAACGGGAAATATATTTCGTCGCTAATACTTTGATTATATAAACATCTCTCATATCACTCCCATCATCTTTTTTTCATTTTCCAGCCTAATTTGAATATATAATTCAACGGCAGAAAGATTGAAGGGCTTTTCAGGCGTCTAATATCATTTTTTTTCAATTTTTTTCGTATTAATTTCCGATTAAATCGAAATATTATTCAGATGCTCATAAAATCAAATTCTTAAATCCAATGTGGCTGAGATTTGGGATGACGAATATAGATATTTCAATGAGTCGTTTGGCCAAAAATCATGCAAAACTTAGCCGGAGCCTCGGAACCCGTTTTTAGCCAAAAACCCTGATGTAACAGTACACGATTTCGACAAAAATTTTGCAAAAACTGACCCGAAAGATTTTTTCTCAATTTTTAACCGAAATACTCGTAAAAAATATCTAATTCAACGCCAAAAGGTTGAAGGGCTTTTCACGCGTCTAAGAACATTTTTTTTCAATTTTTTCTAAATAAATTCCGGATTAAATCGAAACATGATTCAGATGCTCGAAAATCAAATCCTTAAATCCAATGCAGCTGAGATTCAGGTTCATAAATATAGATATTTCAATGAGCCTTGGCGCCAAAAATCATTCAAATTTAAGTCGGGGCCTCGGAACGCGTTTTTAACCAAAAACCGTGATGTAACGTACACGATGTCGGCAAAAATTTTACAAAAACGGATCTGAAAGATTTTTCCTCAATTTCTAACCGCAATACTCGTAAAAAATATATAATTCAACGAGAAAAAGATTGAAGGGCTTTTCACGCTTCTAATATCATTTTTTCAATTTTTATCGAATTAATTTCTATTTAAATCGAAACAAGATTCAGATGATCGTAAAAACAAATCCTTAAATCCATTTTGGCTGATATTTGGTTAAATTAATATATATATTTCAATGAGTCTTGGCGCCAAAAATCATGCAAATCTAAACCGGAGCCCCGGAACGTGTTTTTAGTCAAAAACCGTGATGTAACGTACACGATGTCGGCAAAAATTTTGCAAAATCTGACCCCGAAAGATTTTTCCTCAATTTTAAACCGCACTAGTTGTAAAAAATATATAATTCAACGACAAAAAGATTGAAGGGCTTTTTACGCTTCTAATATCATTTTTTCATTTTTTTCCCGAATTAATTTCTATTTAAATCGAAACAAGATTCAGATGATCGTAAAAACAAATCCTTAAATCCATTGTGGCGGATGTTTGGTTACATTAATATAGATATTTCAATGAGTCTTGGCGCCAAATATCATGCAAAACTGAGCCGGGACCGCAGAACGCATTTTTAGCCAAAAACTGTGATGGTTAGTACACGATTTCGGCAAAAATTTTGCAAAAATTGATCCGAAAGATTTTTCCTCAATTTTTAACCGCAATACTCGTAAAAAATATATAATTCAATGATAAAAATATTGAAGGGCTTTTCACGCTTCTAATATCATTTTTACAATTCTTTCCCGAATTAATTTCTAATTAAATCGAAAGAAGATTCAGATGATCGTAAAAACAAATCCTTAAATCCATTGTGGCTGAAATTTGGGATAATTAATATAGATATTTCAATGAGTCTTGGGGTCAAAAAATCATGCAAAACTGAGCCGGGGCACCCGAACGCGTTTTTAGCCAAAAACCGTGATGGTTAGTACACGATTTCGGAAAACAATTTGCAAAAATTGACCCAGAAAAATTTTCCTCAAATTTTAACTACAATACTTGTAAAAATATATAATTCAACACAAAAAAGATTGAAGGGGTTTTCACGCTTCTAATATCATTTTTTCAATTCTTTCACGAATTAATTTCTAATTAAATCGATACAAGATTCAGATGATCGTAAAAACAAATCCTTAGATCCGTTGTGGCTGATATTTGTTTAGATTAATATAGACGTTTCAATGAGTCTTGGCGCAAAAAATCATGCAAATCTAAGACGAGGCCCCGGAACGTGTTTTTAGCAAAAAACCGTGATGAAACGTACACGATGTCGGCAAAAATTTTGCAAAAACTGACCCGAAAGATTTTTCCTCAATTTTTAACCGCAATACTCGTAAAAAATATATAATTCAACGCCAAAAATATTGAAGGGCTTTACACGCTTCTAATATAATTTTTACAATTCTTTTCCGAATTAGTTTCTAATTAAATCGAAACAAGATTCAGATGATCGTAAAAACAAATCCTTAAATCCATTATGGCTGATATTTTTTTAGATTAATATAGATGTTTCAATGAGTCTTGGTGCCAAAAATCATGCAAAACTGAGCCAGGACCCCGGAACGTGTTTTTAGCCAAAAACTGTGATGGTTAGAACACGATTTCGGCAAAAATTTTGCAAAAATTGACCCGAAAGATTTTTCCTCATTTTTTAACCGTAATAGTCATAAAAAATATATAATTCAACGATAAAAAGATTGAAGGGCTTTTCACGCTTCTAATATCATTTTTTCAATTCTTTCCCGAATTAATTTCTAATTAAATCGAAAGAAGATTCAGAGGATCGTAAAAACAAATCCTTAAATCCATTGTGACTGAGATTTGGGATAATTAATTTAGATATTTCAATGAGTCTTGGTGTCGAAAATCATGCAAAACTGAGCCGGGGTCCCCGAATGCGTTTTTAGCCAAAAACCGTAACGCACACGATTTCGGCAAAAATTGACCCATAAAATTTTTCCTCAAATTTTAACCATAAAACTTGTTAAAAATATATAATTCATCACCAAAAAGATTGAAGTGCTTTATACGCTTCTAATATCATTTTTACAATTCTTTCCCGAATTAATTTATAATTAAATCGAAACAAGATTCAGATGATCGGCAAAACAAATCCTTAAATCCATTATCGCTGATATTTATTTAGATTAATATAAATATTTCAATGAGTCTTGCGCCAAAAATCATGGAAAACAGAGTCGGGGCCCCGTAACATGTTTTTAGCCAAAAACTGTGATGCTTAGTACACGATTTCGGCAAAAATTTTGCAAAAATTGACCCGAAAGATTTTTCCTCAATTTTTAGCCGCAATACTCGTAAAAAATATATAATACAAGGAGAAAAATATTGAAGGGCTTTTCACGCTTCTAATAGCATTTTTTCAATTCTTTCCCGAATTAATTTCTTATTAAATCGAAAGAATATTCAGATGATTGTAAAAACAAATCCTTAAGTCCATTGTGGCTGAGATTTGTGATAATTAATATAGATATTTCAATGAGTCTTGGTGTCAAAAATCATGCTAAACTGAGCCGGGGGCCTTGAGCGGTTTTTTAGCCAAAAACCGTGATAGTTAGTACACGATTTCAACAAATATTTTGCAAAAATTGACCTAGAAAATTTTTCCGCAATTTTTAACCACAATACTTGTAAAAAATATTTAATTCAACACCAAAAAGATTGAAGGGGTTTTCACGCTTCTAATATCATTTTTTCAATTCTCTCCCGAATTAATTTCTAAATAAATCGATACAAGATTCAGATGATCGTAAAAACAAATCCTTAGATCCGTTGTGGCTGATATTTGTTTAGATTCATATAGATATTTCAATGAGTCTTGGCGCCAAAAATCATGCAAATCTAAGACGGGCCCCGGAACGAGTTTTTAACAAAAAACCGTGATGAAACGTACAAGATGTCGGCAAAAATTTTGCAAAAATTGACCCGAAAGGTTTTTCCTCAATTTTTAACCGCAATACTCGTAAAAAATATATAATTCAACGCTAAAATGATTGAAGGGCTTTACACGCTTCTAATATCATTTTTTCAATACTTTCCCGAATTAATTTCTAATTAAATCGAAAGAAGATTCAGATGATCGTAAAAACAAATCCTTAAATCCATTGTGGCTGAGATTTGGGATAATTAATATAGATATTTCAATGAGTCTTGGTGTCAAAAATCATGAAAAACTGAACCGGGGGCCCCGAACGCATTTTTAGCCAAAAACCGTGATGGTTAGTACACGATTTCGGCAAATATTTTGCAAAAATTGACCCGAAAGATTTTTCCTCAATTTTTAACCGCAATACTCGTAAAAAATATATTATTCAATGATAAGAAGATTGAAGGACTTTTCACGCTTCTAATATCATTTTTTCAATACTTTCCCGAATTAATTTCTAATTCAATCGAAAGAAGATTCAATTGATTGTAAAAACAAATCATTAAATCCATTGTGGCTGAGATTTGGGGTAATTAATATAGATATTTCAATGAGTCTTGGTGTCAAAAATCATGCAAAACTGAGCCGAGGCCCCCGAAAGCATTTTTAGCCAAAAACGGTGATGGTTAGTACACGATTTCGGAAAAAATTTTGCAAAAATTGACCCAGAAAAATTTTCCTCATTTTTTAACCACAATACTTGTAAAAAATATATAATTCAATGATAAAAAGAACGAAGGACTTTTCACGCTTCTAATATCATTTTTTCAATTCTTTCCCGAATTAATTTCTAATTAAATCGAAAGAGGATTCAGATGATTGTAAAAACAAATCATTAAATCCATTGTGGCTGAGATTTAGGATAATTAATATAGATATTTCAATGAGTCTTGGTGTCTAAGATCATGCAAAACTGAGCCGAGGCCCCCGAAAGCGTTTTTAGCCAAAAACCGTAAATGGTTAGTACACGATTTCGGAAAAAATTTTGCAAAAATTGACCCAGAAAAATTTTCCTCAATTTTTAACCATAATACTTGTAAAAAATTTATAATTCAATGATAAAAGATTGAAGGGCTTTTCA